>PISX010002610.1:0-155801 GCA_004024625.1 Mellivora capensis | reverse complement strand
GATTGGGAGGGAGACAAACCATAAGTGACTCTTAATCTCACAAAACAAACTGAGGGTTGCTGGGGGGAGGGGGTCGGGAAAGGGGGGTGGGGTAATGGACATTGGGGAGGGTATGTGCTATGGTTAGTGCTGTGAAGTGTGTAAACCTGGCGATTCACAGACATGTACCCCTGGGGATAAAAATATGTTTATAAAAATTTTTAAAAAAATAAAAATTAAAAAATAAAAAATAAAAAATAAATTTAAAAAAAGAGAGGTATGTCTGAGGAGCCTGGGCAGATAAAGCCAGGCATCAGACATATGAGTGTGAAGAAGGCTTCAAGATGACCCCAAACTCAGGCACAGATTGACAGTGACTTCATGTGAGAAACTAAACTAGAATTTCTTAGCTAAGAAACTTCTAAATTCCTGAACCACAGAAGCCCAGAAAGATAATAAATGATGTTTGTTATTTCAAGCTCCTAAGTCTTAGGGTTATTTGTCATGTAGAGATAATTAATTCAAGTAATTACCTCAGAGGGTTGTTGTGAGGATTAAATTAGATTATACAAACACAGGGTTTAGCATAATGCCTGAAACATAGTAAGCACTAAATAAAAACTTACTGAGCAAAACTGTGAAGGAAAGATGGCTGAGAATCTGGTAAATCTGAGTGGAGGTCTGGCTGAATTCCAAGGATGGCCTGCCAATAGTTGGGGGGCGGGGCCTTTTTTTACCTACCTGCTGCAGGTGAGTGAGTGGGAGAGTTAGGTCCACTTACAGAAAGCTGGATAGATATTTCAGAATTCCAATAACTCAGTTATTACAGAGGCTCAGTCCTTGTTCTGTAAAATAGCAAAGAAAACTGATTTTGAAGGAAGAAATTTTTTGCCATTTTTTATTTTTTTGTTCTTCCTGCTTATGGTAGACATGATTCACAGCTGATTTCAAAGATGTTTGTATTTGTGGAGCAGCAGGTTCTGAATAAACTATGTGCTTAGAGAACTATCACTCTTCTGGTTCTTATATTGTCCACTGAACATGTTTCATAAAGTGCTTGGGAGTTGGTAAGCCTCATGTGAAAATTTATGGAGTCAGAAGAAAAACAGTATATTGATTTTAAAAGGGGAGTAAAATACAAGACTGAATTCTTAATAATGTCAGAAGATGAATACTACTTTCATTTCCAGTTCCCCTAGTAAGAAAAGAAGTGAGAAAGGGAAAACGTCCACTAGCAATATGGGAAGTCAAAAAGAGCAAAACCACATTCATGCAAAGAGCTCAAAGGAGACAACTAGACTTTGTTCTAAATAAAACATGAGATCCTCACAGGCAGGCACATTAGAAAAGACCACTGATCAATTAACTAGGACCAAACACCAGAGCAAGTACATGAGTTCCCTCAGTATATCTGAATTTCAAAAATAAAAAGATGTTCTCAAGTTGAACTATAATTCAAAGTCATTTTTGAAGTTTTCATATTTGAAGATAATAGCCCACTATGATTGAGAAGATAAAACAATACTTTGAAACACACACTCTTCTCTCCTTTGAAACGGACTTTGTGCATTGCTAGAAAAGATGCAACTGAAAATCATGGAATTGGTGTAGAGATGAGTCACCATTTGAGGCCATTTTGTTAGCCTGTGAGGGAGGTCACATTAAGCTCCAGAAGGATCAACTTTTTCCCTCCCATATCAGCCTTGCCTTTGGTCCTATTCTGAGTACATGAGGCAGTGCATTCCAAACGTTTTTGTGTTATTTTTTTTTTACATCATTTGCAGTAATAATTACCTTGTGACCCAGAATGGACACACATTCACATACATATGTACCTATAACTGAGACTAAAGTTTTAGGAAACCAATATCTACCCTAACCATGCATCGTGCCCTCTCTTTACCTTTTTTCTATTCTGTTCTCTTCTAGTCTATTCTGTTCAATTCTCTTTCTTTCATTTTTAATGCTGACTGTGGCTCAGTAAATGGATTTAAAACTCTTTAAAAGATAGTTGACCAACACGTCAGATACCACTGCACTAGGGGTACTGCCTGGTCCTTTCAAAGTTAAGTTCATTACCTCTCCTATGAAATGCACAAATTTTCACTCAATAAATCCATCTGATTTGAGGTCTTATCTGTCTGGATATTTGTTTGAATTTCTATGCATTCATTCAACAATCTTTATTATGTCAAATATGACTTTGATATGTCAAATATTCCAAGCATAGAAATGGAGGATGCAATAGAAAACCAAATAAACACTGTGCTACTTTCAAGGAGTTTAATGTTAAATACACACACACACACACACACACACACACACATATATAGGAATTTTTTAATAACCTCAAAAAGTCAAAAAATTATAATTGCTACAAAGAAAATCTACAAAATTTAGTGATAAAAATATAAATAACATGAGATTTACTTAGAGTGGGCCAAGAAGGATTTTTCTGCAAAAGTGATATCTGCACAAAAGCCTATGCTGAACTATTACTTGCTCCCTAATAATTGTATTCCTCCTTTTCCATTTTGATGTGGTCTTAACTAATGCCACAGTTCCCCAATAAAATATTCTTTCAGCTTCCTTGGCAGCTAAGGATAGCAGAACAACTGAATTCTAGTCAATGGGATGTAAGCGGAAGTGATCTGTGTCATTTCTGGGTATTGTATTATTATTATTATTATTACATTATTGTTATTGTTATTACAATTATTATTATTATTGTAAGAACACCCAAGAGGAGATCTACTATTCTGAATGTTTACATGCATAATATAGTATAATGTATCATAGTGCCAACTAGTTGGGACATGGCACACATTGGGACTTGCACTCAGAAAAATAAGTTATGTGTGACAATTGCTGAGCTGCCTACCAAGCGTGTATCACCAATTTCTTTGGGGTCTCACATGAAAAAGAAATAAACTTTCATATTATTAAATCATAGTATTACAGACTCTCTTTGTTCTGTCCCCAAAATAAAATAGTGCAGGAACTTAAAGATGAAAGGAACTAGCCATTTGAAGAGTGGGGTCATAAGTTTTGACTGAGGAGTAAGGATGTGAAAGGCAGAGGAAACAGGATGTACAAAAGCCCCAAAGGTAGGGAAGATTTTCTAGTGTTCCAGGAAACAAAAGGAGGCTGTTATGCCTGGAGCACAATAGAGAAGCAAAGAATGAAACAAGATGAAATTGAATGAGATGGATAAAAAAAAGAGAGAGAATGTTTTGAATAAGTATGATAATTTCGTCAAGGTTGATTGGGAAGACGCCATGATACAATGTATTAAACATCTTGAACACTGCCTGGTGTATAATTAGGCGCTTGGTGCTTATTAGTTCTTTTTCTCTCCTTTCTTTGGTTTACTCTGAATTTCCAAACAATCTGCTGCTTCTTTCGTTTTTAAAGACTTAGCAGAGAATTTCTATAGCAGTTCAAAATTGGTCTAAGAACCATTTTCTCTCTTGAATTGATTAAATGATTGACTTCCAAAACCACGTGAGACAAACACATGTCTTTGTCCTGGATGAAGGTTAATATTTTCCCTGATTCTACATAGAGGACAGACCCATAGAGATGCCGTGCATTTTATTTGTACTAATTTTTGTAAGTAGTCACATCATTGCTTTACTGACTATTTAGGACAATTAATGTCCGTGTTCATTTTTGTCTTATTGTTATGAAGTAAAATTAGTTCTTCCTCAGTCAGCTCAAACCCCAGACAATATAATCCAATTTACTTTCACTTTCACAGCTTATTTCAGCTGTCTTTTATGCTAAACCTGTCAGTAAATCAACTTTAATATTTAATACTTTACTTTAATATCTGCAAGCAAAATGTTCTGCTTTTATTTTAATGTCAGTATGTCCAGCTTGTATCGGTCTTTAAAATAATATACTGCACATCCTACTGGCATGCAGAGATGAAAAGAATTTTAATAATAATAAAACAAAAATCTGTTTTCATTGATAGAAATTTCCAGCTGTTTTCTCAAAAACTATCATATGTAATGAAAGGGGTATGAAGGATTTAAACACAAAGATTGCCTAATTAGCTGGATACATTTGAAAATTACACTGTTATGTCTGTAGACATGAGACAAACCAGGCTGCTATTTTCAGCTAGGCTGAAAGTTTAGGAGCACTGTAATTTACCTTCTGTTATTTTTAGCAGGGGTTATATGAGAACTAACCGCAGGGCTCGTATTTCTCAGCATTCTAGAAAGATTTTTTTCACATTTTCTTTTAATGTACTAATGAAAACCTACAACAAACATGAATAGATGCACTGAATGAATTCTTTGGGAAGGAGTGACAAAATAAAAATTATTTAGGCAATTTGGATGGAATCTGACCCTTAACTTTAAATGATGGCCATTATTCCACCGAACTAAAGAGAAAACAGCACAACACTGACTTCTCTCTGACAAACCACTCAACTGAGCCATCTACTCTAAAGGTCTAACACAGCTCATAAACTCTATGGATAGGTACAGGCAGAAAAAGCAGGATGTAGCACTTTGGATGACTGGACCATTGATTAAGCCTCAAATTTAACCTTGTCACCTTAAAAAAAAAAAAAATACAGCTACTAAATTCTTCTCCAGAATAACAGCAGAGATATTTTTATGGAAATAACTTGTAGTCATAGTATTTTGTCACACAGAATCTTCCAGAAATGAATCATTCTATATAATTGAGCTTTGCCGATAAGCTTATATTTAGCACATTTGATTTTTGAACCTTACGATCTTTCTTAAAGAGAACATATAAAGCAGAATTTACTCTTCACTGATGATTCAATGATTCCATCATTTTGAAAAACAATCATCCTATGACGATTGTTTTTCAAAATGATGAACAAGCCATCTTATAATATAGAGATATCCTCAAAGGCTATTGAGCCTGACCCCCACTAAGTAACACTGCATGACCCTGAACCTTGTATTTTTGAGTCATTGTATACCTGATCTCATTATGTCCCTTTACTTGCCAACTGGCCCTGCTTTGTTGCTCTCTGGAAGACAGTTTGATGTGGACTTACAGTCCTGCAAAACACATTTTGAATCCTTGCCACGTGTCTTAGTAACAACAGGGCTTCAGGCAACTTTCTAACCTTTATGGGTATAAGCTTTTTCATATGCAAAATATTATACCATTAACATAAAAAATGAGATGAATATCCAGAATAGTTCTTGCTCTAAAGCTTATTTTCCCATTTTTATATATAGCTTCCATTCAGAACTTTTTAGTAGCATGAGGTAGCAAAGATTATCTCCACGAATATTGCTTTAATTTCAGCTAACAGCAAAGAAATATGTTTTAGTTAGTTGAAGTAGTCTAACTACATACAAAATTTAATTTTAATTTAATCTCTAAAATACAAGACTATGAGGGCCAGAGAAATTTAAAAGCTTTCTTAAAGTCAAATGGCTAATGGCAGAATCTACAGGTACTGGGTCTTTCTCATAATCTGACTTCAGTGCTTTTCATCTGCATCATGCTAAATTCATAGCCTCAGCATATGCCCAGGTTGTATGGGAAAGCCTAAATGTAAGGCTTGCATCTTGGCTCCACTCGCAATGAGCCAAAATAAAAAAAAAAAAAAAGAAAAGAAATTGACTAGACACAAGATCCTGGGGAGAAAGTTGGTACCATCAGATTCAGAATCTTCTATCCTTCCAACTGAGGCAGATTCTTTAAACTGAGTTCATAGGTCTGAATTCTCATCCTAGTTCTGCTGTTTACTCTCTGGGTGATCTGGGGTTGGTTAATGAATTTCTCTGGGCTTCCATTTCCTCATCAGTCATAAATGGCAGTTGAATTAGATAAAATGCTCTTTTTCCGGCTTTAGAATCCTTTAATTTCACTATAATGATCCATAGGCAAATGTTGCCTAAATATACATACTAATTTCCTTAATGTCTCACTTAGTCTCCAACAGTGTAACCCAGGGAATTTTAACAACTGGACATGAATATTGCATGCAGCACTTCTTTGCCTAATGTCTTGAGAGAAAAGAATACAGAGAACAGAGAACAGAATATTATTGGTCTGGTTATTTGTGCTGAAAAAGTGTGGCTATGATCATGCCTGCTTTTGGACCTACCAGGAAACTTAATATCTAAGACAATTAAGATCAAGCATAATTTCATTCATAAAGAGATAATTAACCCCTAACTTAGCACTTGCTGTAACTCTGGAATATTCATACACTGTGATTAATGAATGGAGTGATTGGTATGCTTTGATGATTATCAAATATGTTTGGCAGCAACAGCGTTCATGCCTTCCATTTTTTAAAGATAGGAGTATTTGAGCAGCAATATTTATTATGTCTTTGAAATTTTAGACTCACACAGATATAATTTTCTAGGTTTGGTTCTATAGCGGACATGATCTTGAACAACTGTTTTAGATAGATTATCCTAATAGAAAGGAAAATTCTTTCTTACTGAACTTAAGAATCTAGTATTTGGGATCCACTTTTCAAAATATTTCTTCAGCATCAACAAACATAAAGTCAGAGACGGGTCAAAATGCCTACCCTCATCTGGGTTTGAATCCCACTCATACCACTTGCATACTGACTGACATGAAGCAAGTTACTCATATTTCGTGTGCCCTAGTTTTTCCATCTGTTAAATGGAGATAATAGTACTTCTTCACAGGATTTGAGAGGATTAAATACAGAAATGTGTGTGGCAAGATTAGAAAAGTACCTTGCATAACATAGTGCTAAAAAATGTTACTTTTTGTTGTTGTAGTGCTGTTATTCAGGATCTTCTATTGTTATTATTGAGGGTCTTTTGTACAACCTGGTTCTTTAGTTAATACAACCACTACAGCAAGTGGTGAGGAGTGTATCCCCTTCATCTAAACTTCTTGGTTTCAGATTTTGACTTGGCCACTTACTGATTGTGTGAAGTCAGTGAAGATTTTTAACCACTCTGTATTTCAGTTTCCCTATTGGCAAAATGTTCATGATAATAATAGCATTTACTTCCTAGTGCTACTGTGAGGATCAGATGCATTTATATTTAGTGTATAGCAAATTTTCAGTAGGGTTAGCTATTTCAAATAAAAGTATTGTTAGTGATAGTACGAGCAAAGTATATGATATTTGTCCCCGAACTTCATGGATTTTACTAGACAGTCTTGATATAAAAGTTCTGTCCCATTATCCTCTTAAATGTCATGCCAACTGTCATAATTTCCTGCTCAAAAATATGGGAGCTACATTTGTAGGTATTATCCAATGGGAAATAGAGACTTTCTTCAGTTCCACTGTAATTGGGCTGAGCAGCAAAGCTCACACTGGGACCCTCTAAGAAAGACTCCTTTGACAAGCTTATTGGACCTCCTTGCCAAATGAAAAGCAAGTTTGTCACTAAAATGTCAAGAGGTAGTCATTTTTTCTTACCCTGAGTTTATGATGTCCCTGACTTCACTTCTCAGGACTACCAAAACCAACTTTTTAAAGTCCTCTTAGAACAGGAAATTTACCTAAGCTTTGATGGGGAGGGAAAAAAGAGAAAGAGAGAGACCTCAGAGGTTAATGCTGTATCTCTAAGAGAAGGAGGCTGCCTTTTGTTTAGGCTAATGAGAAGACGTGAGTCAAATACAGTGATTACTTATATCCTCTCACATAGGGAACATTTTACCCAGAGTAGGCCACAAGGTAACATGCCCTCAGATCCAGAGAGAGAGAGAGATTAATAGACAGAATTTGAGGCTCATATTTCTTGACAAACATCAGAGCTGCTGATGAATCTCGAGTTCTCATGTGAGTTTTGGGGTGAGATTGTTGTAAGGATAAAAATGTATTTACTGCCTCTGGAGAAGAGGGCAATAAATAAATTAACTAATTAACCTACTTTTACCTCTAATTCAGTCTGAAGGCAAGTTTAACTAGCACAATTAAATGGTTTGGGTTCTAATTTTCTCCAAGGATCGTTTGGACTAAGAAATCTCTGAGAGCTGAAAAATGTGGAGTATGTCCTCTTGGCTTCACCTGCTGCTGTGGGAGGGTTATAAGTAACTGAAGGCATTTGGTCTTTCTTTGGGCCATATGGAGCTCCTAAGCCCCACTGCACATCCACAGTCAGGGAATGTTTCCTAACCTGCCCATAATAGCAGGCTTTCAGCACTCTCATTCCTGGGTCTACAGCAAAGTTAGTGGGCCTGACTTTGTCTAATCCATACACACCCTTTGTATTTAATTGCCATATTTTTCTGAGCACACAAGTGGAATGTAAAGTCTTAAAACAAAATCAAAAAATTAAATTCATTCTGCTAATGTTTACTGACCTACTTCTGTGAGCAAAGCATTTTGTATAATGGAAAGTAAAGTATAATGATTGCCATAGAGTGAACCAAAACTATAACAAAAGTCCTGAATGGAGAAGCTATAATTATTTGCAGTCCTGACTTGTGTTGTTAAGAAATGGTTGTCTAGGGTGCCTGGGTGGCTCAGCTGGTTGAGCGACTGACGGCCTTTGGCTCAGGTCATGATCCCAGAGTCCCAGGATCTTGTCTCGCATAGGGCTCCCAGCTCCATGGGGAGTCTACTTCTCCCTCTGACCTTCTCTCCTCTCATGGTCTCTCTCTCTCTCTTTCAAATAAATAAAATCTTTAAAAAAAAAAAAAAAAAGAAAGAAAGAAAGAAGGAAATGGTTGTCTAAGGAGCAGAGAGGCTCAGAGAACTTGTGTAAACTGCTTCAACCAATCCTGGTTCCACCACTTAGTTGTGTGACAATGAAGAAGTTACTTAAACTCTCTGACCCCCAGCTTCATTATCTTAAATCTGGGAATAACATTACAAACTAGCTCATAGGGTTACTGTGAGAATTGACTGCAATAATAATGAAAAGCACTTAGCACACATGATTATCATCACTAAAAGAAAGGCAGATCTGATTGTTCCAACCCAGGAACCAGCACAGAGCAACCAAATACCCACAGTGTGCCTCTGTCTCCTCATCAGTCTGAAGGGCTAAGGATATTCACCAACTGTTTATTCCTCAATTTATGTCTTGCATCTTTGTAATAACATTGCAGTTTTGAAAAACCTGACCCATGTTCCAAGTGAAAAGTGCTGTCTGTATCATTTCCTCAGGAAGGAAACCCAGTGAATGAACAAAATTCCTATCACAGAGTACCCTAAGCCACATGCTTGTCAAACCATCCCCGGTGACTTGAAAGAGGCAAGATCATTACTTAGGGGAACTCGGAATGTGTTTTTCATTAACCTGCTCATTGCATTTGATTAGCAAACAGGCATTGTGTTTCCCTGTTATTAATGGTTAGCTAAGGAAATGTAGCACCTCTGAAAGGTGCTTTTTAATATATACTCTTAACATCACTCAGAGACTGACGAGAAGGAAAGCAAGCAATAGCAGGTAGTAAGTCTATCCGACTGTGAACCTAAAACATACAAGTAGTCATTTAGCTTTCACTAAATTTGAATGAAGTCAAGCCCTAGTAGGTACAGAAACCACATGTCCCCCAGATTGTCCACAACATTCTCAATTTCAGATATTCTGTCCTGTCATCCCCATGAGGTCATTCATATATGTCAGACAACAGAACCCATTTTTGGTTCAGAAAATATGAGAACTCTATTTCTATGCAACCTAATACACACAGAGAAACAGTCCTGTTTCATCTGCAGCTTTGAACACCAGTAATTTTCATTCACTGCTGTACCGTTGATGTCAAAAATAAAAAAAATAAAAAAAATAAACACCCCACCAAGATTGAAATTTTAAAGCCTGGCCAAGCATGGATATAGCAATGGAGCAAAAACCTTTGTTTCTGTGACCTTTGGAATAGATTAAATGCACTTTCCGAAAGCTTTCTAAAGTATCTAGTGAGAAAGAAAATCAAAACGATCCAAGGACTATGCAAGAGCTTCTGTGAAGTGGCCACTTTTTAATTCTTTTCTTGTGAACCGTCTAGAGGTGAAAAGGGGACCCTTTGATTTCCTGTCAGCGGACCGGAGTTTCAAAGCTTCTGTCTTCTTGTGGACTTAAGGCCAGTGATGGCACCAAAGAACCCAATGGAATGTAGCACTTTATTAGAGCTGTTAACTTCCAGATGAGTCATGAGAAAGCTGTTTCTTTAAGCCACCTAGAGAGAGAACTGGTCATTTCCTGAGGCAGTGGGGAACCCGGCCAGGCCCCAGCCATGACTGACTCCAAAGGCTTTGGTTCATCAAATGCCAAACCAACAAGAGCCATTGAAGAAGTAAGGAAATGTATTTGTTCTTAAAGGGCAGAAAGCTGCCTGTCATTTGAACAGATGTGGTATGCCAACTCATACACTATTTGGATATGGAAGGGCACCAAAATGTCATTATATTCTGAAGTAAGTGATTTTTGCAACTCTGATTAGGCTTCTCTGACCTACCAGTCCTTGACTTCAGATGATCACTAATATTTATGTCTGTTCCAAACTGCACTGCTCATTCGAAGAAAACTGAAGCTGCTCAATTTCATCAACTTTTTTTTTTCCATTTTGGGGAGACGGTAGGAAAAAAGACCCAATTTAAAATGACAAGACATATGTTTCTGAGCACGTTAAAGCATATTTTAATATCTTCAAAAGTGGAACATCATAGTTTAAGAAGTCTCCTAAAAATGGAATAAGAAGTTTAGTGTTCAGGAAACTTCTGTCTACTGAGAAAATGAGGAATTGCTGGTATTTGTGATATACATTTTTTTAATTGTATACTAAAAAGTTTGACTTTTTTCAGAGTGATTCAAATGCTAAGGAAGCTTAAAAGGAAATCAGTGAAGACTTTAAGGTTGAATCAAGTTTTGTCTGGTTTTGTTTTGCATAATCCACGATAGGACTAATTGAACAGCTATATATCCATTTTCCTATATTTGGGGTTGAAGTAAAGGGAGAGTCAGAATTCATATTAACTTGGGGAAAATTATTTGTGGAATACTAAAAGAAGAAATCTTTTCGAGGAGGGGGATTTTTTTTTTAATTCAAACAAAATTAATTCAAACAAATTTTTTAAAGCATGTTTAGGTTCACAATGAAATTGAGGAGGAGGCACAGAGATTTCCCATAACCCCTCTTGTACACATGCATAGCCCCTCAATATCCTGCCCCAGAGTGGTATATTCCTTACCACTAATGAACCTGCACTGATACGGCACTATCACTCTCCAGAGTTTACATTGCGGTTCCCTTTGGAAGTGTACATTCTATGGGCTAGGACACATGGCTAATGATAAGTATCCATCCTTATGATGTTGCACAGAGTACTTCCACTACTCTAAAAACCTTCTGTTCCACATATTCATCCCTCCCCAACCCTCCAACTCCTGGCAACCACTGCAAAGAAGGAATCTTAAGAGCTGGTTAGAATTTCCTTACAGACTACTAGTAAAACCATTAGCAAGGTAAGTTGTTCATTCTTTTAAAAATTCAGTGTCTATTTTACTCTACTGAATCTATAGTGCCCAGATTATTCCATTTAGGAATTAATATTATGACTCACCTACTATCCCCGCTGTTGTAGCTGATGGATTTTCCATGTCTTGGCTATTTGACAAAGTCTGTTTCTGACCTATTAAAATGTGAAAGAACTCTCCGAGAACGGTAACTAAGCTACCATTCCATTTACTACTGGTTCTATTCTGACCTTGAATTTCAGTTCCTGCAAGTAGACTATTGTTTTCTCTCCTCTGTCCCTGAGACTTATCTGGACTTTTGTTTTCCTAACCTCAGATCCAATCTTATTTTCACTAATACAGTGGGTTGAATAATGGACAAAAAAAAAAAAAAAGATATGTCTACGTCTGACTCCTCTCCCCAATACCTGTGAATCAGCCTTATTTGGAATTAGTGTCTTTCCAGATGTAATTAAAAATATCAAAATTAGATCATCCTGAATTTAGGGTAGACCCTAAATCCAATGACTGGTGTCCTTATTTAAAAAAAAAAAAAAAAAAGAGGAAGATTTGAACTAGAGAGAGACACAGGAGAAACAGAGAAAAAGGCCATGTGAAGACAGAAACAGAGTTATCCATCTACAAGTCAAGGAATGCCGAGGATCGCCCGCCGCCACCAGCAGTTTAGGAGAGAAACGAGGAGCAGATTCTTCCCCAGAGCCTCCAATGGAACCTATTCTGCTGACACTTTCATTTCAGACTTCTGGCCTCCAGACTTTCAAATAATAAATTTCTGTTGTTTTAAGTCACCATGTTTGTGGTAATTTATAGCAACCCTGGGAAATTAATGTAACCAGTCACTGTGAGGACTCAAGTCTTTCTGTGAACTCTTCACTTTGAATTAGGATATGGTACTCTAAGACCTGCCTAATACTAACCACAGCATATGTATCTTTTCCTATTTTCTGCACACATACTTGGCTTGCTTGCCTCTACTACACATACCTGCTAGCCCATTCTGGGCCTCGTACATCAACATATCCTCTTCTGGGCATCATGTTTTGCCAGACAGCCAAGATTTCTACTGGGCCTACTGCCCAATGGTTCAGTCCTGCTGAGGGATAGTTTTTCCTCAAGGAGGGAAAACACAACCAATTATGATACAGGCAACTTCTGGAAGAACTTGAAAGCCATGGTATGATTTGTAACTTTGCCCTAAGCGTTTTGCATAGGCATGGATATTAAGGGGGATAAAAGATGAGGTTAAAGATACCACTTTTGTAGTGAGTCAAAAATGAGATTCTAAATTGGCCTTTCACAAGCCTTGCTAAAAGAAAATGGAGCTCTTTCTACTTCATTGATGTTCATCAGTAAACTAGCTCCTTGTGGGAGGCTGACCCTCTACCAGAGTTTATTGACAAGTGGCACTTCCACAGCACTCTGGAGTGGGACAAGGAGGCACCTGTCGTTCACGTTCCTCCAGCATTCACTGACAGTCTGATATGAGCCAGGCATTGTTCTGAAACTGGAATAGAGCTTTGAACAAAAATGTCTAAACACTCCGTCTTGATGGAGTTTATACTCACAAGGGAGAAGATGCTCACAGCCATTTTCTTAGTAAGAATTGGCTCAATAAAAGATCGCAATAGCTTGTTGAGTCTGTGAGGTAATGAAGCACCATTTACTTTCTTGAATATTTAGAAAACTGGTTGATTGCACTTAAATGGGATTTTAAGGTTTTGAAATTAGTGTTATCTTCTGAACTTGATAAACCATAAAGCCATGTCTAAGTGACCAATTAAGTAGTTCAATTTTTTAAATGAACAAAAGATCGGATGCATTTCAGTTTTATTCAAGCCAATTAAATTTCACCCAAACAAATGAAGTGTCATTCTCAATGGAGCTTTCCTTTGCCTTAGGCTTTTAGCTAACAGACAGTCCCTTTTGTTTGAAGGTATTGATTTTTATAATAGTAAGTGACTGCAAGTGTATTTTCAATAGTTCATGGTAAGGGAAGGGAATGGAAGTTTAAAATCTATATATTTCATGTAGATTTTCTGAATAAAACAAATTCAGTTCAGGTACAAGTTTAGCTATGAGATTTTTCTAAAAGAAACCATTTTGAAAACGCGCTTGCCTGTGAATCTTTTGTTTTAAAGACATCTTCATTTAGCGTCTCACCTGAAAACTCTCAATGAAGAGTTTGCAAAGTTACCCAAATTACTTAAATTCTTTCAAAACCCTTCAAATTCGTGACAGCATCTTAGAAGGGGAAGACTTATCCAACTCTTAATTATTCAGGCTAATGGTAGCCTGCAGTGTGTGAACCGTGATGAAGCATACAGGCCAAATTCAATAACATCAGGCTGGGTGTCAAGTGCCAGATGTCGTGACTAAGAACATCCCTGGGATAAAGATAGGAACTGAGGCTCCATTGACCATCGTGTGTGAACTAATTTTTTATTCCCTAGGCAAACATTGATTGTTGCTCTGTTGGTAAAAAAGAATGATCTTTGTGGATAAAATCTTGTCTATTTTAAGACTTTTACTTAGAAAACTCCAACTCTTCTGCGATACTTTTGTTATAGATTTTGTTTAACAGGGAACTTCAAAATGGAACTGAACTGAAAGAGTTCTGAGAACTGAGAACTCAGTTCTGAGAACTGAAATAGACAAGGAAGTTTGACTTGATGACCTATGAATCATCAAGGGATGAACTAATATAAATTATTGAAAACAACCCCATTGTATTGCTTTTTTAATGTTTAATCCTAATGTACTCTCATTTTGCTACCTGACCTGACTGTATCATAGCAGGAAAAATATCTAGAGATGCAAGAGCTTGATAAATAAGTTGATGGCTATGTAAATTCCTTTGTCACCTTAAATTTCAACAAGAGCCATAATTAATTCAGCAGAAAGTAACTGGATCCTTCAGTGTGCCAGGCACATTGTTGGGCACTGAAGTTATACTACCCTCAGAGAATATACAGTTAATTGAAAGATAGTCAAGTAAGCTGAAATCTAAAAAACATTAGCATAAGTGTGCTTAGTGGAGATAATAAAAAGTATCATGGGAGCACATAGGAATAATTTTTAACTTGAAATGGTTTCTGAGCTGCAATTTGTAAGATAAATAGGGTATAGAGGAAAGTTTTCCAGGAGGGGTGTAGTATACATAAAAACACAGAACCCTACAAGTTGATGGTACATATATTGATGTACAAATGGTTTTGCTTGCAAGGGAGTAGGACCTAAGACAAGAGGTAGGAATTGAAGCTGCAAGTGGGGACAAAGGCAGGTCCTAAAGGGTTCTTTTTATGAGTGGAATGACTCGGCACTCTAAGCAGCTCTTGCAATCCCATAGCCAAAGTGCCGGCTAGGAACTAGAACATGTAGAGAGAGGAAAGACAAAGGCATCGCTAATACCTGATTCACACAAAAGTTGTTCTGCTGGAAGCATGGGGGGAAGAACCCACATCTTTGGAACATTTCACATATTCCACAAGAAAACCCTAAGAGAGGGCAAGTCAGCTGGTTATAGTATCACAAAATCATTTAGAGCCTTAATAGTCAGTTTGTCCACAAATAGTTTTTATTATCACCTGGGAGCTTGTTAGAAATGCTGTGGCTCAGGCTACAACCTAGCCCTCCTTCATCAGGATTTATAGCTAACAGGATTCATGGATTATTCTTGTACACATTAGCACTGGGGGAGCACTGATCTACAGCAGATTTCTCAACCCCATATGCACATTCGAAACACCTGAGGAGAGTTAACAACAAAATATATATATATATATATATATATATATACACATATATATATATAGAAGGTATATATATATAACAACAATATAATATAACATAATATAATATATAAGATAATATTATATTATATATTTTATTATATATTATATATAATAATAATTAATATAATAAATATATATTATATAATATATTATATAATATAATAAACATAATATAATAATAATATATAACAACAAAATATAAATATATATATATATTAGAAACACCTGAGGAGAGTTAACAACAAAATATATATATATAAGGTACATTTTCAGAGATTGTTTTAGTGGATAAATATACATCACCAGGTTTTTAAACTTGTATGATTGGGTAAATGACATCTCCAGGGATCAGATAGAAAACAGAGGCGATGTAGAGTTTGGTTTTGACACGTTAGTTTATGTTTATGATACCTGTGGGACATACAAAAAGCTATCATAAATTAATAAATAGACATATGGATGCATACATGAAATACGTGAAAATTTTCAGTAGCCAATGACCAGCTTCAGCCAGGGCTATGATGTAAGAGAGAAGTCTAAGATACAAATATGAAGATATATAGAAATTCTGGAGTCATCAAGGGTAGAGGTGATCATCGTAGGTATGGGAATACATAAAAATGTGAATAGAATGAGAAAAGTAGAGGTCACAAACAGAAACTCTTGCATAATCAACTTTTAAAGTGTGGCTCAAATAAGTTGAGCTCAATAATGGGATTGAAATAGGGCATCCAAAGAAGAAGAAAAATCAAGAGAAAAGAGAAACATGTACACCAAGGGAAGAGACAGTTCCAAAAGGACATATTAATAGTGTCAAACCCTGCAGCAGCAACAGAAATAAAGGAATTCAATAGTACTCATTGGCTATACCATCTAAGAGTTCATGTATGACCTTGACGAGAGAATGAATGGGATTGAAGCCAGGTTATGATTCATTGAAGAATGAATGGGGAAAAAGGCAGTAGAAATACATGGTTTTTATTTCTTTTTCAAAAAGCTTGGCAGTAAGAGGAAAATTATAAAATATGGTGATAGCTAGAAGAAGATGTAGAATTTTAAATCCTAAGCTGCATTTAGGGACTCCACCAATGTTTCAGAGGCTAGAATGTTGGATCCACTAATTGCAGTGTTCCTAGAGTAAACACACATACTTCATAAGCATATGTATTTTTCATTATAAATGTTTATGCATCTAGCATATTGTTGTGGAACAAAATTGCCTATTCAAACGTGATAGACATTGGTTCTATGATGTAGAAAGAGCTATCATAACATTTCACACAAGAGATTTGTTCAAGGATGTGGTCCCACATTTTTAGGTTTCTCTTACAATTAGGTTGGCCAATTAAATATTTAGATGAAGAAAAACATGACACTCAGATGGTACCTTTATATAAACACGTTGGTTTGGTTATAACTTTTTACTACTTATAGCTGTGGGACTTGGAAAACCATTCTTTTGGTATAACCTACTCTATATAATGGAAAAAATAGACAAAATGAAAAGCAATGGGAAAATTGTTTAAAATCAATGATTCTAAATATTTATTTCTAGTTATCTAACTGGAACTAAAACAAAAACTTAAAAAATAAAGTTGCAAAAAATTGAAAAAAAGAGTACACTTATCTTGATGAGCACTGAGAAATGGATAGAATTGTTTAATTATTATGTATTACAACTGGAACTAGTATAATACTGTATGCTAATTATACTTGAATTTTAAAAATAAAGTACTTTTTAGAAGATTAAATAAATATGTATATAAATAAATAAATATTTGGTATGATTAGTGATCTGGTTTTTGCATTAATTTTATTTTTATTAATTAGTTTTATAACATTTGCCTGATCTTAAATGGTATAATAATCCTTTAAGATAGGTAGAAAAGACATTATCACCAAACTTCTATGAATTTAGAAACTGAAGAGAGGGATGACAAAGCCTAGAACATAGGTAAATACCTGAAGAATACTGAAAATTATTCCTTCCTTTTAAAATACTATTACACTTTCTCAAAAAAATAAAATAAAATAATAAATAATAAGGTTTATAAAAGAGGAGCCTGCGGGTGCCTGGGTGGCTCAGTGGGTTAAGCCTCTGCCTTCATCTCGGGTCGTGATCTCAGGGTCCTGGGATCGAGCCCCGCATCGGGCTCTCTGCACAGCAGGGAGCCTGCTTCCCCCTCTCTCTCTGCCTGCTTCTCCGCCTACTTGTGATCTCTCTCTTTCTCTGTTGAATAAGTAAATAAAATCTTAAAAAAAAATAAAAAAAAAAGAGGAGCCTGGGTGCTTAGTCAGTTAAGCATCCAACTCTTGATTTCAGTTCAGGTCATGATCTCAGGGTCATGAGATCGAGCCCTACGTCAGGCTCCATGCCCAGCGTGGAACCTGCTTAAGATTCTCTCTCTCCCTTTCCCTCTGCCATTCACCCCCTTCTCTCTCTCTCAAAAATAAATATATAAATAAATAAAAATAAAATAAAATAGGATCAAACATGCATACTCTTTCAAACTCTCAGAATTGGCTCAATGTTCAATGTGGTAATGTAAATTAATGCACTATAAACTCCAAAATATTATCTGAATTTAAGTCCCAGCATTACTGAGTCATATTTTCAGCACCTAAATCAGTGTCTGACCCATATACCCTAAAAATACTCTAGCAGCTAAACAGAAAGCACCTATCTATGAAGAAAGTGCCCTGTGATATTGTGTAATGGTGTCCATTGCAAAGGATCTCAAATATGTCTTAATTATCCCCTAGACTTCCCTCAATAGCCTATTATACCCACATTTGTTGTTTTCAGTGTGAGTAAACCTTTGGTATTTGCTTGGTCCATAGGTGCCTAGACAAAGCCTCTTCCTAGGTTAAGTTTGTTGGGACAACTTCACCTGAAAAGACATTCTATTTCTGAATAGACAACCCCTCCACCTGCACACAGGATTAGAACAGTTTTCTAGATAGTTGTTTTTGGGTCAAGAAACCCAACGAATTATGCCCATATCTAAAACCTTATTTTCTAACATTCCACCAGATTCTTTCTGGGAGGAAGGCATTCATTAAAAAACAAAACAAAACAAACATCGAGATGCTACTATGTTATCCCTTTAACAGAGTCAGGAGGCTGAGACCACTGATTTTTTTAACAGCCTTCTGAGTCCCAAACACTGAAATGGTTCTAGAAGACTTGACTCCAAGGGTGCAGGACTATGAGCCACTATCAAATGTAATTATCATATAGTCTCCTTTGCCTCAGGCCACATTCTCTTTGGCAAACTCCAAGAATGACACGAGTTTCACTTAGAATCTTAACAAGAACTAATCCTACTAGGTCTCACCTGTAATCAAAAATTAATAACTCTTCACTTTGCTTCCTTTTCTTCTTCTCCTATTCTACTTTTCCCCAAACTTATCAAAATGTACCACATCCAACTCCATGCCATATATATTCCAAATATGTGTGTTTGACAGTGTTTAAGAGTTTGGGCTTTAAAGTCAGATAGAACTTGGGGCACCTGGGTGGTTCTGTCAGTTTGGTAGTCAACTCTTGATTTCGGCTCGGGTCATGCTTTCAGGGTCCTGGGGTCAAGCCCGGAGTCCAGCTCTGCACTCAGCAGGGAGTCTACTTCAGGATTCTCTCTCCCTCTCACTCTGCCCTTCCCCCACCCCAAAACTAGATAGATCTTTACAAATATCCTGATAGAACTGGAGATGAATCTAGGCTCTGTTACTTACTAGCTCTGTGACATTGGGCAAGTTATTTAACCTTTTTGAGTTTTGATTTCACGACCTGAGAAACAAAAGTAATGGCGTTGACTTCTGCTTTTATGGGTTTTGTTTTGATTTGTTTTGCTTTGTTTTGGTTTTTTGGTGATGATTACAAGACACAATACAGATAAGTCACTTAGCACTGTGCCCAGCACATGCAGCCTCAGAATCCTTTTACACATGCTGTGGGGGTGGGTATCAGCAGCCTCACAAACCCTCACTGTAGCTTGTTTTAACTTCTGGAAGCTAACGACCAGTTCTTGAAGTGTCATCCCAGGACTCCTAAAACAAATTGTGTGTCTGACCCATAGGTTGTATTTTAAATTGGGCTTACACCTGACACCGACATGTTTTCACAAGAGGAAGTAAGAGACATCCAGAAGCTTATTCTTATTCTTTTAGATTCTCATAAGCTGACCAGCTTTGGCTGCCGCAGGGGTCCCTGTCAGACCAATTCAGCAACACCATAGCATCAAATTCTGTATCACGGCAAAACAGTTGAAAGCACAGACACCAAAGCCAGATTGCCTGAGCTGAAATCCCTTTTCTGTCTGTGCAACCTTGAGAAAGTTACTTGAACTTTCTGGGCCTTGGTTTCTTCAATTGTCACATGGGACAATAAGAGATAGTGCCTATTTTGCAGCATTTTTGTGATACTAAAATGGGTTATTATATGTAAAGTGCTTAGAATAATTCCTGGAAGATAATAAACATTTTATGGCTATGTGTTCACTTTTACTAAGTACCTGTAAAGTCAGACATAATCAATTAATTCTATAAACATTTGCTAATTGGTATTATGTGCCTACACCACAGCTAAAAGATAATGCAGGTCCTGACCATAAAGAGTTTGCAATAAAAAAGACTGCTTTGTATTATACATAATATATATTTATTATTATATAAATATACACACATATATGCACACATTATATATACACATATGCATATATACATAACACGTATATAAAATATGTAATATATACACATACACATATGTATGCTCATATATCACATATTTTAGGCTATAATAATGCCTGACATTTTATAAGCTGAGATTACCAATCTGTTCCCTTTCACTTCTTTTTTTTTTTTGCCTTTTTAATCAATAACTAAATGTGGATTTATATCTGGACACACCACTTGGACTAGCCTTCTGTTGGATGGCTGCCAAGAAAGCATCACCTCTAAGTATTTCCCATCATTTGTTAGCAAGATCCCTGCATGAAATCACATTCTCTATTAATCAAATCATTTTCTGAAAACCAGCAGTAATTGAAGCAGAAAAACTTAAGCCATTTCCTAAATCTGTGAATGGAGACATGGAGAAGCATCCTCAAGTTGAGTAAACAGGAATGAAATTATGGCTGATTTTGAGATGAACTGCTTAAACAATTGCTAGTTTATAGAATACGATGGAAGTGATATTTTAACCTGGATCTAACTTGAATAACAACAAGTAAATGGACAAAGCTGGTGTTAAACCATTTGTGAAATAGGTGAAAATTCTCTTTACAAGGCGCCTGTCATCCCTCTTAACAGGTAGTTAAGCCACCCACTGCTTGAAGGTGACAGTGCCTTCTACTTCCTCCACATAATAAAGCCTGATTTCAGGTAGCCGGCCTTGAGGCTTGGGTTATCCTTCTGCACGGCAAGGGTGAGGTCCTTTGAGGACCAAGAGCAACAGCTGCCTCTTACATCACTGCCCATGAAGCAGCTGCTTCTCCATGTTCCTGACCAACGACGGACTGTGGGCACCAGAGCCTTCATTTACCTGGTTCTCAGTTTGCACCCATGCCCCACCTTCGACCCTCTGTTTCCTGTGACCCCGATCCTCTGGCTTTATCTCTGGATTCATCCTCATTTCAGCCCACGGAGAGATGAATTCCTGCTCCCCAGTGACGGTCCTGCTGCCTTCTGAATCAAACTCTTCTGTCAAACCCTAGAGCCTGTCTCGGTCTCTCTTGAGATTCTGTTTTTTTTTATTGTCAACAAGTGTTATCACAGTGGCCAAAGACTGAACTTGGCCCTAGACCACTAACTAACTTAGCCTTAGGTTCTCCTCTGCTGTCAACTAAAAAGGATCTTAGGAGTGCATTTACCTAGAGAAGTAAAAGTCTGGGCCTAATGTGAAATATTTTCCAGAGGCCTTTCAGTCAGAGATGGTCCTTTCTAAAACTTACCACAGGTTAGTGGAGATGATAGATATTTGGAGATGTCATTAGTCTTTATTGAACACCTACTATATGTAAAGTATTTGTTTTATTTCATTTTATCCACAAATGACTCTAAAATGAGAAATCTTTACCTGTGTTTTAAAGATGAGGAAATTGAGGTTCAGAGAATGTTCTTAAACAGCACAAAATCGCCCTAAAACTGTGTTCTTTTGGCCTCCTTGCAAGAGGGAGCTTTCTTTTTGCTCCTCAGTCACACCAGTATCAGTGGCTTCCAATGCACCCCAAGGCTAAGGCTGACCCTATAAGCAACTGCAACCAGCCAAGCGCAGATATATTTTTATGCCTAAGCAGGAATTTCTGATCTATGGAAACAGCCTGCAAAGGAGTCAGCAGCCTGAGTTGTCCCAAATTTCATACAGTTTATAAAAGGAAAGAAGAAAAGCCAATTACAGTGCTAAAGATAAAATGACCCATGGAGGTACACCATGGAAGTTTCTCTGCTGTATATGGTGACCTTGAAATTGCCAAACAGGTCATTCCTTGACAACAGTATCTTTTCAAGTTAATTGATTTGACATAATAGCAACAAATTAACCACTCAGTTATGTTGCCTTTTTTTTTTTTTTAGTTCCAACAAATGACCAAACATACGTGCCCTTCTGCCATCCTAGTTTAACTTACTAAACAAGGCAGCAGGTCTCCAAATCAGCAAAGACGATACATTACACAAGTGGCATCAAATCTATGCAACTCACTGTAGTACTAATGAAAACCGTTTTCCTTTACTTGCCTGCACTGTGTCTTGCTATATTCTGGCAAAGGATGTTTCCTTTTGTTTTGGAATTGTGACTATAGAGTTGTCTGTGAAGAAAAAATTTTGCATCTCTGTGGATATGTTCCAGGTAGCTTCTCTGAAATAAGCGGGTCCCAAAGTCCTACATCATTAGTTGAATACTGATGTTATCCTCAACAGAGCACACTGATGTTATACTTTTAAAAGACACTTGAAAAATCCTTTAATTCTAGAAAATGAGTTAATATGTTTTAAAACAGGTTTTAATAACATGTGGTTTTTATGCATGATCATGGGATAGTTTTAAGCATACACCTATAAAATAGTGATCCACATATTGTCCTTTAGTCTGGTACTAATGCTATGTGTGTCTACATTTGAAAACTTGGGAAGGAGTAGAATTGCTTAACATTTGATCTACATTAGTCATTCAGCACAGGCTATCACATTTTCAGTGTAATACTACAGGCAAAGATTCCATCCTTCAAGATGCCTTCCCAGCTTACTTCTTTCCTTCTCTGGAAATAGTGTGATTGATTATACTCAGATATTCTTTATATTTTCATTAAAGGTATTTTCCCTCCTTTTTCCCACCAGTGTACATGGAAGTTAGCAGTGGGCGTCACCGGAGTTGCTCTGGGTTTTGTGAGTGGTATACAGGGTTTATTTTCATTGTAACAAGGTAGGGTATTATGTTGGGTTTTTCCAAAGAACAGAACAAATAAATAGATGATAGATGATGGATAGATGGATAGATACATAGATAGATAGATAGATAGATAGATAGAGTGAAATTTGTTACAAGGAATTGGCTCCCATAACCAAGGAAGCTGAGAAATCCCACCATTGCTGTCTGAAAACTAGAGACCCGGGAAAGGTAATGGTGGAAATGCCAATCCAGATTTGAAGTCCTGGGAACCAAAGTACCATCAGGGGTCAGTTTCATCCAGAGGACTTCCAACACCAGTGTCCTAGCTCAACAGTCAGATGGAGGCTACCTTTTATCCTCTACATTTTTATCCTATTCAGGTTCTCAACAGATTGGATGATGCCCTGATATTAGGGAGGGCATCCCCTTCATTATCAGTCAGTTTACTGATGCAAATGCTAATCTTTTCCAAAAACATCCTGACACACATAACCAGAAACAATGTTTAACCAGATAGGTGGACATCCTGTGGCTTAGTCCAATTGATGCAGGAAATTAACCAACAGAAATATACAATCATAGGGGTACCTGGGTGGTTCAGTGGGTTAATAAGCCTCTGCCTTCGTCTCAGATCATGATCTCAAGGTCCTGAGATCGAGCCCCACATCAGGCTCTCTGCTCAGCAGGGGGTCTGCTTCTCCCCACCCCCCTGCCTGCCTCTCTACCTACTTGTGATCCTTGTCTCTCTGTCAAATAAATAAAATCTTTAAAAAAATAAATATTCAATTATATATGCAATGGAATTTCTTGGTGCAAAATAGTAATGGACATGCTCTATTTGGTAACAGTTAAGGACCTAGAACAATACCCATCTGTGCTATAGGGTATATTCAAAGAGTGTCTGAAGAGACTATTGGTTCTTCTTGAAATCTGCCTCTGGATGCCTTGGTGCAGAACGGAGGCATGAGGAGGGCAGAGGTCCATTTTTCACCTGTTCTGTCTCTAGCTCTGAAGTTTTTTAAGCTACACTCTGGTACTTGCCAGGAAATGTGATTTCAAACTCATTGCTATTTAGTAGTTATCAAAACTTGACCAAGAGAAAAAATATTCAATGTAATTGCTTAAAGAACAATTATTTTCCCTTTTACTAGATAATCTAAGATATGCCCCTAAAACTGGGCCAGGTTAAACACTTTAAAGGCCATGAGAACTGAGATTATAGTGCATCCTCTTGCCATAGGCAATTTGAAATAAATCATTCTCCAAAATTACATAAAACACAAGTGAATGCTAAAAACAAAAATCTCTTTTTTCTTGGTTTTCTGACTGGATAAATTTGCCTTTCTTTTTTTAATAGACAAATAATTTGCTGGTGCCTTAAAGAGTAGCTAAGTCTACCGGTAGAGTAACCTAGCACACTCTAGGAATTAAGCCAGATGAGCAGAGGAAGAGGTACCAACATTTAATTATACTGACCCCCACCTTCTACCACTAGGAAAAAAACTGATTTTTGTGAATTATTTCTTGGCAAGAAACCATCCATCTCTGCCAAGAGATCATCTTAAAGAAAGGCTTATCATCACATATATCATGAGTATGTTGTTTAGGGAACTCTCATACGGGTCACATATATTTTATGAGTTTTGCATATTATGGCTCTTGTGACTCATGCAACCGTCCAAGTTCCTTTTTTCAATTTTCAACCACCTGTGGCTAATGCAGAGTAATGATGACAATGCTCTCTGTCTCCTCTATTTGGTGATCCCATCCTTGATTTCTTCCATCCAATCACTCCACTTGTTATCTTTTTATCTATCTTTTATGTAATCCTCTAACATCCTTAATCTTCTAAGACCACGAGTTATATATAAATAGGTTTACCCCTAGTTGTGTAACATGATATGTTAGTAACTCTTATCCAATGTTTCTGCCTCCTAGATGGGCAAGCTTCTTGTGACATCAACTTAAATGAAATGTGCTAGATTAATTTTAAAATACCTTTTATAACATTTGTTAGTCTAAATTGTGATATGAGTGATTTTTTATTACTTTCTTTATATATTTCTTAATTTTCAAAATTTCTTCAGTGAATATGCATCAATTTCAAAATCTAAAAAAAAAAAAAAATAGAAAAGTCATTCACCACAGTTCTCTACTGTATAATTATATAAGAAAAACAAAAATTCTTCATTCATATTTTGGGAGGTTAACATAAATCAGTGTGACATTTAAATTTCAGTGTATGTTGATCTAGTATGTTCGGCATTTCATACTTCCCAATGATTCAGTGTGAATAATCAAATGATTTTAAAATTATTCCTGAGATCCATTTTTATTTTAGTATCAGTATTTCAAACTTCCAGTTATAAGCATGTTTTGAGTCCTAGATGTTGCTTTATGGATATTAATGATAAACTTTATTATGAAAAAAAATCTAAGTGGGCTATAATGCTCTGAGTACTACCCAGGGGAACACCTTTGATTCTCGGAGATGAGATGGAAAAAGGAAATGTCATCTGCCCCCCACCATCAGTCTGGGAGATGTCAAGGCACTCAGTAAATGGAAAAATGTAAAATAAATACCTTCAGAATTTCCAAAGGCAATGACCTAAGTGTTTTTGAGACAGAAAAATCACACTCTAATATAAACTTCATCCCCTGTCTACTATAGTACATTTTATGTGTGTTTTTTTTAAGATTTTATTTATTTATTTGACAGAGAGAAACACAGCGAGAGAGGGAACACAGCAGTGGAAGAGGAAAAAGCAGGCTTCCCGCTGAGTAGGGAGCCCGATATGGGGCTCCATCCCAGGACCATGGGATCGTGACCCAAGCCAAAAGCAGACCCTTAACGAATGAGCCACCCAGGCACCCTGCTATAGTCCATCTCAAAATCTAGCCCACTCAGTGACTGTTTTGGTGGGAGGGACAGCCACATGAAACAGCAGATGACTGATGCAGGGAGAATTCAGGCTGAAGGTCAGTCTCGGTGTTACAAATGCCAGATTGATGTCAGTAACCAATTAGGTTCTGAATTCCAACAGTGAATCTGTCTTGGGGAAGAGGCAACTGAGCATCCTGAGGGGCAAACTGAAGAAGCAGAAAGAACATTGGAAGGGAGTCAAGAGACCAAGCTTTATGATTTGCCCAAGTAATCTTACCACTAGGACCCTTGGTGTCCTTTTCTATACTATGAGGTGATTGAATTATATGATCTCCAAGGATCCTTCCATAACTGTGGTTCAACAAATTCCTCAGTTGAAATAGTATTCCCCCCTCACCCAGGCTTTAATCCAGTAGCCATCAAATGGTCATTAACTCTGGTTACCAGTCATTGTGCTTATACATGGAAAATTGACCTCATTAGTGTCCCCTTGGATTTAAAATTGCTGGTGATAAACTCCCTAGAAGTAATTATTCCTGCTACCTGGTGTGCAGCTCCAATTTATGGCAATTACATCCGATTAGTCATAGCTTCCTTATCCTTTTACTCTTTAGGTTTTAGCATTCAGAAAGGGCAGTCATTCCAGAAAGTCACTGTGCATCAGAATAAATACGTCTGGGCTTCCAATAAAGAATATCTCTCAACTTTTCCTGATAACTATGGAGAAAGGATGGGCCTTTGTTTTCTACATCACTAGTAAAAGTTGCCCACAACTCAAGCTGGCAGAATTTTTGCCAAAAATAAAGAACTAAATTGAAAGAAAAATCCTAGAGGACCTTGAGATTAATTTTATGTATTTTATTTTTAAATTACCACTGATAAATATTTCTGTTCTTTGAGGTTTCAGCTTTTATCCTATGGCTTGTCTTTCTGTTTTCATTTCAGCAGATAATTGCCTGCCTCAGGATACTGTTTCTTTATAGACAGAGATTTCTCATATCAGATTTAAAGTGCTTTCTAAAATTAACTCTTGAGCTCCCACTGTGGCACAATTGGGAATCGGATTCCAATGAGGGCCTGTGTGGGGGTGCTAGAGATCTCTCCTCTTTTCTGCTTTCACCAAATATAAATATTCAAATATGAATATTAATGATACTGTGGAGCTTATTGGGAAAATCTTAACTGCATGGGCAACCTTGAATCACGTCGTTTAGTTACATACTCTACGAGTCTTTTTCTTTTCACTGGTACTACCAAGTCTGTAGAAAAACGTTAAGCTAGCACAGTTAAAGTCGCAAAATATAGGGGATACATAAACATTATTGACAGGATAAATGAATGCATGAACACATGAGAGTGTTTTCATTGATATCTTCTAAGTCATGTACAAAACACTCTCGCTGCCACGCATACTGCCATAATAAGAGCTATTTAGTGGGTCAATAAAATAAACACATTTAGCTTTAACTTTCAATACCCTTCTTAGGATTGTTAGAGTGTTGAAGTATAAATGAATGCATGGGCTTTCTGGACCTTTTCCTGTTAGGTGTCTATAACTTTAGAAAGCCTTCATAGGGGAAAGTCACTAAAGAACATTTCATCTAGCAGAAAAAGGAAGTGACTCTGGAGCTGAAAGAGATCTTAGAAGCCACTGTCCACAGGCCAAATGGAGTCCAGCTAGACCTTTGTACTTAAAAATGTAATTTGGAAGCCTCTGGTCAGGGCCTGTATTTGGGTTCTCTATGGGCCTTGGTACTCATTGTCGTACACAAGCTGATTCCATATTCCACACCATGGCCAGCCCTGTTAGCACTCGCATTTGTGATGTCTGAGTTGGGATAGCACCCTAAAGGCTGCAACAACTGGGGTTCAAAGAAGGGCACCAAGGGAGAGAGAGATTAGAGCAGAAACTCAGCATTGGACTCTGGTCCCAGGACATTTCAAATAAGCAACAAGAGTTTGGTTTTCAAATAAGCAAGAGAAGAATAACCAAAATCTTAAGGATTGCCCTCCCATTTTACTCCACAGGAGGTATGTATATTCCATCTGAAAAACACAGTTTATTTAACCACAAAGGAAATTAGTCCTGGAGTGACTTAAGATCACACAGCCACCAAGGGCAAACAGAGCTTCTACCTGGTCAACTGTCCCTGGTTATCCAACCAGCATGATGGGCAATGCCCTAGGGTCATGGTTCTCAACTGGGAGAGATTTTTCTCTCCCAGGGCATACTTTACAATTTCTGGAGACATCTTCAGTTGTCACAGTCACAGGGTGGGTACTAGTAACTAATGGGTAGTGGCCTGGGATGTGCTGACCCAGGAATGCACCAGATGCCCCCCCCCCACCCACCGCCCGGCCCCCGGCAAGTTGTTATCTGGCCCAAAATGTCAGTAGAACAAAGTGGAGAAACCCTATTCTAGACAATAAAGCAAGCAGGAACAATAAAAATCAATTTTTTGGAGGGGTGGGAAGGGCAGTGGGATGTGATAAATGAGCCTATAAGTTTTCATCTGTCCCCACCCTTTGATCTCTGATACATGATGCTCAACTATCCTACACTTAGCAAGTGGGTAAAATGAAATTTGTGGAAGAAAATGCCTATTGGGGGGACAGTCATTCAAGGGCATTGTAGGAAGCATTTGAGTCCTTAATCTTTCTCATCTCAGAGCTTTCCTACACTTTTTCATCTGTAAATTGAGGGTAATAAGAGCACCCTGATCAGAGGAGGATTAAATGAGCAAGTGCCCAACATTTAGTAAATGTTACCTGTGCTCACCATTGAATTTCATCTCCCCCATTGCCCCGGGGAGGAAAGAACTTGTATCCTGGTTTTATAGACAAAATAACTGAAAGTAGGAGACTATCTTTTAGCATTGGCAGCCACAAGGGGGTGCTGCAGGGAGTAGGCATATCCCCACCACGTCCTCCCCACCGCACCGCACCCTCAGGGCTCACTCTCTTCTCTTTCACACCCAGGCTCATCCCCCAAGGACAATATGATTACAACATGAAAACTCTCTCTGGTGGGGAGCCTGGCAGGCTCAGTCCGTTAAGCAGCTGCCTTCAGCTCAGGTCATGATCCCAGAGTCCTGCGATGGAGCCCCATGTTGGGGGGGGTGAGGGTTCCTGCTCAGCGGGAAGCCTGCTTCTCCCTCTACCTCTGCTGCTCCCCCTGCTTGTGCTCCTGCTCACATGCTCTCTCTCTCTCTCTCTGTCAAATGAATAAATAAAATCTTAAAAAGAAAACTCTGGGACATGTGGCTCACCATTTGTATTTTAATTTTTGTTTCTGTTTTAACAATGACCAAAGAAACCTATAATATTTAAGCTGTTTCAGAAAATAAAACTTTGACTTTTCTTTCATAATGTAGGTGGCTTATTTCATGCATTGTAATGTTTCATGTTCTATCAAAGCTTAGATGATAATACAACCCCACGGTTAAGTGATTAATTGCTAAGGGAAACACGGTTAACTTTACTGTAAAGAAACCTGGTGTACATTCCCTTCATCAAGTGATCAAAGTTAACACACCGAAACTGGGACAAACTTCATTTGCTTCCTAATACCATGCACTGAAAACACACTGTCCCTTAAACTACATTCCTGACAAAAAAAAAAAAAAAAAAAAAAAAAAAAAAAAAAAAAAAAAAAAAAAAAAAAAAAAAAAAAAAAAAAAAAAAAAAAAAAAAAAAAAAAAAAAAAAGAATAAAAAGGGCAAACTGAAATTGTCCTATTCTATTCAAAAATATGAAGGTCATAAAGACAAAAAAATAGAAGAAACACTGTTCCAATTAAAAAAAAAATTAAAGAGACATGCGAAGCCAACTATAAATATAATATGGGAATCTAGATTGGATCCTTGACCAGGAGGGGTAATAATTACAAGGGACTTTATTAGAGCCATCAATGTAAATTAATATAGACTTGGATTATGTCATGGCATTTTATCAGTGTTAAATTTTCTGATGTTGATCTTTCTACTGAGGTTAGGTAAGAGGATGTCGTTATTCCTATGGACATGAAATATTTAGAGTTAAAAGCAGTTATAATACTGGTAAACCAGCTCTCTGGATACAAATAACAATAATTCAAAACTAGGATTTGTTTTTCTCTGTGGTAAATATTTCCACCATGGCCAATTTTAGGATATCAATGAGAAGTCACTGAGTACAGAATTGGGAAGACATATGTGCTATATATTATGTATACTATTATAACTATATAAATTATATATATTGTAAATTATATTTATTATTATTGCATACATACATGTAACCACATATATTATACTATATACACATACATATATTATACTGTGTGTGTATATATATATATATATACCTGCATTATATATGTAATCTATATATATTTTAAACAAGATAAAGTAAATATGGGAAAATACTAAGAGAATATAAATGGATTAGGGTGCCTGGGTGGCTCAGGTCTGCTTTCGGCTTTCGGCTCAGGTCATGATCCTGGGTCCTGGGATCAAGCCCCATGGCAAGCTCCTAACCCTCTCCCTTTGTCTACTGCTCTGCCTACTTGTGCTCTCTCTCTCTCTCTCTCTGTCAAATAAATAAATGAAACCTTTTTTTAAAAAGAGAGAATATAAAGGGCTGAATGATTATGCTTTGTACTACACTTAAATCTTTCCTGTAAATTTAAAGTTGTACCAAAATAGTAAAGTTCAAAACCTACAGATGGTTACAAAAAAATGTTTCTCCAGGTTATGGGGATTTTCTGCAAAATTTTAAGGGAGAATTATAAACTGATTACAAACTACAGGGAACACATTTTGATGCGCTTTGGAGACATTGAGTAAATTAATTAAAGTGTAACATTTCATCTTATGCAGGGGGTTAAGTGTTAAAGTCAATGAATATCTTGTAGCATTAAAAACCCCCTTGGGATGCCTTAGGTCTTCCATTAAGACCGTATAGTACTGGCCTTCAGTGAATCCAGCTCAGCCGCTATTCTTTACGAGAACCCCAGACGGAGAAGCTTAAGGACCACATTTTGACTTAAAAAAACAAGTACTTCCTGAACAGTTAAATAGTGGGACCACACTCAGCACTGAGAGATACTCGTGTTGTAAGAGATGACTGGGCACATATCCAACTAAAGAGATAACAGATTCATTGCTCCCACACTCTCAGGCATATGCTTATGGAGAGGAATGTGAATGGAATGTTCTCTTGCTCGTTCTCTTGCTCTCTTGTTCTCCCCCTCCTTGCAATTATAAGTTTCAGAGCCAGAACCCTTCTACTGTAGGCCTATTCTCTCCTCCTACCTCACATCTGTCTCTAGAGGATGCTAGAGTTTAGGACCACCTTAGGGAGACCGTACATTCAAAGGCTAAAGAAGGAAAGATACCAACACTAGAGAAAGATGGGAGGAGACTGAGATTCATCCAACTTGGCACAACTAAGAGAGCAGAAGTGTTGCTAAATAGTACCAAGTGGTATTATAAAAGTCAGGAATGGGGCACCTGGGTGGCTCAGTGGGTTAAAGCCTCTGCCTTCGGCTCAGGTCGTGATCTCAGAGTCCTGGGATCGAGCCCCACATCGGGCTCTCTGCTCCACAGGGAGCCTGCTTCCTCCTCTCTCTCTCTGCCTGCCTCTCTGCCTACTTGTGATCTCTGTCAAGTAAGTGAATAAAATTTTAAAAAAAAAAAGTCAGGAATGTGAAGACTGAAAAGACCAAAGGATTGAGCAACTAGGCAATCACGTGGCCCACCAAAAATGAGATGTCATTAGAGTAACAGGAGCAAAAGCCAGATATAAGTTATGACAGACGATGAGGAGAAATTACAGTGAGCATTCACTGTTATTTGAAGACAATGGAGACCAAAGGAAATCAAGTGGCTACAGTTCAGAGGGATAACAGAGTCTGCCTGTTTGTTTTCCAGACTTTTTCCCCCTTATTGCTCTAAGTTCATGGTGCCCATATCACAAAAATTGCTTTGTAGTTGTCTATGCACCAGGGTAATAATAGTGCTCCTAAAACCTTCTTTAAGTTATTCGGGTCCATTCGTGGTGTGAAGCTATGCTCACGAGACCTATGACTTTGCAGAGAAATACGACTTGAAGGAAATCCAGTAGTCTGTGCAAACAATGCACTCACAGAATGGGAACCTGCAGATACATTCCTCATGGGAACCCCATGTTAGCGTCTCATTGGATAGGGGCAGAGCCCTCAGGACTGAGGGGAGCGTGGCCCATCAGATAACATCGAAGGAGCACGTTTCCCCTCCATTTTGTGGAACTTACTCTGACTACCACCTGACACGTCTGCTTATTGTCATGGGCTGGCTTTTCTACATTCATCCCAGAGTAAGCAGCTCACAAAGCATGAGGTTGTCTGTACACAGTACAGCCTTCAACCTCCCACAGCATCCCTCCTGTGAAGCTCTTTAACGAATTAGCTGATCGCCAGCTTGATAAAAGCCCCCCACCCTCAACCCCATATTTATATAATTGTGATCCATTTCATTAGTAAATTACTTGTTAGGTCACTTAAGTCAGAAGCACTGCCAAGGGAGCATTTATTACCCTGCCTTTAAATCACTCAACCAAGCAACCAAACAAGAAAATAGCAACATCTTTAGTAGACAAAGATAGCAGTAATATTATAAAATATATACATTTCTGCTTTGGTGAATAAAACACAAAGCTAATGTTTTTAAGAAGTTGCAACAGCCACTTGTAGGAAAATCCTGTATCCCTCTAAAACTATGCAGAGAGCCCACTCCCCACCCACTTAATGACCACCATGCTGGTGATTTCTCTCTTCACTACTCTGTGCCTACTCTGCTATTGTTGCTTCCTTAAATAGAAAACTTCCTTCTCACTGCAGAAAGTGTGGCCAGATTTTTGGTTGGGGAAAATAACATCAAAATATTTAGATGGAAGCAAGCTGATTACCAAACATCAGAAAACTGTAAATCATTTTTCATTTTGCTGATGGTTTTTGCAAACCTATATCTTAGTGCAATTTAGAATATTCTTCTCAAGACATTCTCCAGTAGAATAATTAAATGTTAACACCATCTTCCAAAGTGGCTTGTGCATTTATTCTCTGTTTCCTGACCACCATTCCAGAAATATTATTAAATATAATATTTTAATAACTGGTCATGTCATTTTGGCAATATAGGGACTCCTCTTGGTCACATTAATTTTTCGTCCTTTTCTCTCTGGCAATATATTTGGGTTTTGTTCTGTTTCCTTGGACTCCCATAACAAAGTACCACAAGGTGGAGTGACTTTAAATAGAAATTTTTTGTCTCACAATTCTGGAGGCGGAAAGTCCAAAATTAAGGTATTTGCTGGGCCATTTGCTCTTAAGGGTCTAGTGGAGAATCTGTTCCATACCTTTCCCAGCTTCTGATGTCACCTGTCATCCTTGACTTGCAGCTGTATAACTCCAGTCTCTGTTTCCATCTGCCTATGGAGTTCTCCCTGTGTGTCTCTGTCCAGATTCCCCCCTTCTCATTAGAACGCGAATGCGCAGCTGCAACCCACAAGACTCTACGCCTAAAGTGGGTGATGGTCCAGTGAGCCCGAAGAAGAGACCCAGGAGAGAAGAATCAAGGCCCAGGTTTATTGCAGTTTACCTAGAGTCCAGGAGCGGCTGACTCGACAGATCTTCCGCTGTTGGAATCTACGTGCTGCAAGTTTGTATATCAGCAACTTAGCCAAGCGACTAACAGGGGCCCTTCTCCTCCTTGCATGGCCAGAATTTCCAAGGAGATCAAGACCTGCCACCTGAACACTCTTCATTACGAGGGAGATGCTCCAGGGTTGACCATCCCCGGAGCTCCTGACCTTGAACACTGACTAATACGTCCTTCTGCACATTCTGCTTGATGGGAATACAGAAAGAGGACAGGAGTGCTACATTGTTGAGACAGTGATTGCCATGGGCATTCAGGATGTGCTTGCCCAAACTAACTATCCAGCAAATACCACACAGCCAGTCACATCAGGTTAGGACCCACCCTACTGACCTTATCTTAATTAATCTGCAAAGACCTGTTTCCAAATAAGATAACATTTGCAGGTGTTGCAAATTTGGCTATATATATATATATTTTTTTTTTGAGGGAACACAACCTATAACAGATTCATTCATCACAGTACAATTAATGACCCTTACTAATATGGTCACATCAGTACTGCCCCCTGGAAGTTTCAACTACTGGCCAGTGGATCAAGTTGCTATTTTTACACTACACAGGGTCCCAGGATGGTGGACATGGTGTTGTATTCAGCCGCCCCACCAATGCCTCAGCCCCGAGGACTACAGCACCCAGACATCTGGAAACATCGAGTGTGATAGGCATTAATTCCAGTTTTTGGTCACTGTGTAATTTTGAACCTTTTTCACTTTGTAACACCCAATAAGGACTCAAAGTCACAGGAATTCTTGGAACCCTAATACATATATGAAACAAAATCCCAACTAGCAACTTTTACTCGGCTTCTGCTGCCCACCTGTTTATTGTTCTCACTTTTTATTTCCAAAGTAATACATATTCATTGCAATATCAAAGAATATAGAAGAGTATAGAAGAGTATAAAAGAGTTACTATTAATCTCTTTCTTCCATCTTTAGCCCCAGGTCCATGAGGTAACAAATGTAATCCTTCCACATCTTTTCAAAGCTCATAAATAAACATAAATCATATACGGTCATATAGGATTTTTTTCCACTTCTATCAATAAAAGCATTGCGGTATGCATATTAATTTACAGCTTGATTTTTTCATTTCATATAATCAAAAATACCTTTCAAGGTCAATATGTATAGATTTGATGCATTTTTTAATATCAATATAGTAATTCCTAGTATTGTTACCCCATAATTTATTCAACCATTGAGCTGGAAGTTAGGATCTCAGCTACTTCCTGCTACAAACATGTTTGTCCTTACCTATTATTAGAGTTGTCAAATAAGTCCTTAAAAGTTGGATTCCTGTGTCAAAGGATGTAGGCATTTTGGATTTTTTTATGAGATTGCAGCAATTCACATGGCATCTCTCCATACCTTCACCAGCACAAAAGTTATCAATATCCTTTCTTGAGTAAATGTTCTTGTATTTTATTTTTTCATTTGAGTCTTTGGTGTTTGGTTATGGAAGTTGCATAGCACACTATGCAGCAAATAACACAGACTTACCTGTTAGAGGTGTTTGTTCTCTCTGTAACCAAAGCCAGGGGTTCTCACTCACAGACCCTACACACCTGCTAAACACAGGACCTCCACTTCGCCAACCAATCAACTCAGCTCCAAGCTAATGTTGCCCACTTAGTTAAAGAGAGCCTCCATTCAAACCGCCTTTTATTAGAATGTAGTTCCAGAAATGACTGGAACCCTCTAGAAGTTGTGGGCCTTTTGGGAGTCTCATCCCACACTCTAAGTAGTTGATCTAAATACTTATACTCACAACCAAAATAATTGTTATGTTCTCCATTTTGTTACATACATACCCTGCCTTGATTCCAAAGGTTAGACAATTTTTTAAAACACAGTTGATATTGACATAAATCCTGAAGAAAAGTTTGGAAACTTTTCTGTTGCTCTTCTGAAGAATAAAACTGTCCTTAAAATTTTAAATCCTTGATTTCCTACTTGTCTTATACATCAATATAACTATGCTGTTGGTATACTTTCTGTTGAAAATTATTCAGTAATAAGTTAGGGTTTAAATTTTTTTAACTAAGATTTCCAAATTTTCTAAACTACTCAAATCTGAAAAATTTTAGTATTTGCTTGTGATGTTTCAGTCACATATAAAATGTATATAATTATACATATTTGATAGAATGTCAACTGAAATTTTTTTAAATATTAGGAAAATAACACACTAAAAACTATGGATTTATAATAGAACTTTACTTTTTTCTCTTTTCTGGGGGGAGGGGCAAAGGGAGAGGGAAAGAGAGAATCTTAAGCAGGCCCCACACCCAGCACAGAGCCCAACACAGGGCTGAATCTCACGACCCTGAGATCAGGACCTGAGGTGAAATCAAGAGTCAGAGACTTGACCAACTGAGCTACCCTGGCAGCCCTAAAAAGTGTGGATTTATAAGTTGCCTGGACGTTAAATGAAATATTTAAGAATGTAAGTGAATTTATTGGATTTTTTTATATGACTACAATTTCAAAGTAATGTAGCAAAGTAAGAAAGAAGTCTATAATTATTTTCCAAATAACAAGTTCTAGAAAATCTAATAAAAACATAATTGAAATGTAAAATTTACATATAAATTTGGACTTCATATTTCAAAGCTTGTAAGTATATTGTAGAAAAGAAAGGAGCTATTTATTTCAATATATACATGCCTACAGGGCATGAAAGCTTTAAAAGAATGGAATAGAGATGTTTCAACATTGGTGTGACTAGTTATTAGCAAGCTACTCATTTCCAGGGTGTCCTCTGGTCATTTCTTCAGTAATTATTAAAGGAGCTAGACTTTAAAAAGGTATAAGGTAGAATCATACAGGACTGAAGAATTTCAGTATTAGTTTTTCTAGAAGAATACAGAGCCCAAGAACAGTAAATAACCAAAGACACCATTCCCTTTGGTACAGCATCCACGTAAGCTGATACACCTTGTTTTTACGGTGACTTGATCTTTCCAAATGATTTGATTTGTCCTGAAATACATAGGTACAGTACTTGAGGGAAAAACTGTTTTCTCCTCTCATTGATTTCCCCGCTGTTTTAGGGCAAAGACGAGTGCCCGATTTCCTCCCAAGAGAAGGGTAAACTTGATGCTCTAGTGAATAACATGGAGGGGGTTGATTAGAGAATCCAGCGATGTTTTAGGGAATCAAGTGGTATTTGAAGCAGAGCAGCATTTATAAAGCTTTTGAAGCTGCACTGTTTCCTTAAAAATGAATAATGAATTTATTTAAAAGCGAGGTTGGGATGGCAACAGTAATAGCTCCCAAAATAACAGTGAGCCCGTTTAGTCCAACGGCAGCCCCATTACTGGGGTATGTGGTTGAGCTAAAAAGAACACAGAAAAAAAGAAGTTTGTGTCCTGCTCTCAGTTCTGTCCTTTTGTGAATCAGCTTTATACATAATGGTTGGCTGCCGTCCAGGAAGCTGTTCAAGGCCTGACATGATCACCACAGCCTGGAGAGAAAGAACAAGCATCTCTCACAGGAGATGGATGAGGAAAGTAAATTTCCTTCCTGGAATTATTGTCAAACTTTTTCCCGCAACTGTTTGGCCTGAATTGAGGCTCTTGACCCATCGCTGGGGCTACGAGATGGGACATACCCAAGGGCTACACCAGCCAGCCCCCACCCTGGAATTGGCTATGTAGGCAATTCTACCCAAACTAAAAGGCTAAGAATGGGGTAGCATTGACCCATGTGGGACCAAACTATGATTTCTGAGCTCCATATTGAATTTAATAAATATGGCCTGTGGTCCATTCGAGAGTGTATATACAGTCGTTTCTATTCTTCATCCTGTCATTTGAATTTACTTCTTCTCTAAAATTAACACCCTACTTGGTTAATTCTCAATCTTTCCTAATTCTGAAGTTTACCTAGGATGAGCTTTTACAAAAAGTAGAATTCTAATATGAAAAGATGGTACCACAGTCTGAATATGTCTTCCCAACTGCCCTTCTTTTTTAGAATTTATTTACTTATTTGACAGAGAGATCACAAGTAGGCAGAGAGGCAGGCAGAGAGAGAGAGAGAGAGAGGAGGAAACAGGCTCCCCACTAGGCAGAGAGGCCGATGCAGGACTCAATCCCAGGACCCTGAGATCATGACCTGAGCCGAAGGCAGAGGCTTAACCCACTGAGCCACCCAAGTGCCCCCCAACTGCCCTTCTTGTCCTCCAAATTCATATATTGAGATCCTAACCCCCAAAGGTGATGGTATTAGAAGAAAGGAACTCTAGGAACTGCCTTCATGAATGGGATTTGGTATCTTACAAAATAGATCCCTAATCCTTTCTATCACGTAAGATCACAGAGAAAAGAACAGGCCTTGAACCAGGAAGAGGTCCCTGACCAGGGCACAATCATGCTGGCACCTCGATATTGGACTTCCCAGGCTCCAGACTGGAGAAAGCAAATTTCTATAGTTCATAAGCTACAGTCTGTGGTATCTTGCTATAGCAGCCCAAAAGGACTAAGTCAGATGGTATTAATGCATTTTCTAAATCAAGAAATTCACCAAGGATCTTCAGTTAGTTTAAGCACACACACATACACAAATTTTTTATTGAAAATAAAAATTATTTAAATTTTTGTTTTGCTGGATTTAACATGATATCGCCAATTATGTGCCTGTGTTCCCACCAAAGGTACATAAATCAGCCCCAGTTATTGAAAAGAAATGCACTTACCTAGTTCCTATAATTCCTTTCAATTTTGTTTCTGTGAGAATTAGTGTTTGGAGGAAGAGTGTATTTTAAAGGGTCTCAACAGTTGATGAAACCACTTTTTTGATTCTTCCAAAACTGGTGGTTCTGGAAAGCATGTGACCACCACCTGCCATCTGCTACCAGGGCCCCAACAGCTGCATTTTGCAGTGTTATGCAGCAGTAAAGACAAAGGTTTTGTGCAGCACACAACTGACAGTCATAATGGGAACAAGTGGTCCAGTTACACAGTCCATTCAAAAACTCAAACATTTATACACATATTGGACTCAGTGTCTCTCCAGTTCCTGCCGGCTCCTCCAGAGTGCAGCCCTGCTCTCACTCCAGCCCAGGAAACCTCGCCTTGATGTACTGATTTGCATCTATAGATCAATCTCCCGGCAGACTTTCTCAACTCGCCACCATTCCTATGCTGAAGAGCTACACTGAAGCTAATGATAGAGTTACCTTCATGACCTCTCACTTACTTAGAGCTAGTTGGGTGATGTTGGAGGAGGGGCCTCTCCCAGGTCCCCAAGACTCTTCCACAAGGGCAGTAAACTCACGCAGATCTCTCTGCCATTTGCTCTTACCAACAAGAGAATGCTGGTCGTAAAGAGCATGGAACAAGAGCAATGCGAGAGCCAGGGTAAAACCATCTAGTATCTTGTTTGTTCTCATCTTAATCATCTGCCCACTTAACATATGCATGAAAACGTAATCATTTCCAGCCTGCGGCTTTTCCGACAGCAGCAATGGCAGACAGCAGGAGAGTCTTGAAAGCCGTGAAGCCAATATAAATTTAATGGGTCAAAACAAATTTCCTGGCACCTGTTGGTCTTTAAAGGCTCTTAGCAAGCCATCCCGCATCTTCCCAGGGGACTTGAAGACAGCCGTTCCTGGATTATTTGGATTTTTCATGGTCTTTTAGCCACTATTCAACAAGTATAATAAAGCACCACATTCGCTTATTCTAATAGTAATAAAAAGGATGGATCAATGCCTCCTGAGACTCGAATTCCAAACAGAAATGTTTTGCAGAAATTCAATACTCATAAAGCTGATTTCTCCACATTGATTGTATATGAACTTCAAAGAGCATAAAAAAATACGAAGTGGAATTTTAAAGAAGATACGCACAAGGTGATATGAACTGATGCCAAAAGATTCAGAAGAGGCTTGCTGCTTTTGTTTTGCCCTATTTTGTTTTGTTTTCCAGCATTCTAGGAGAAGGCATATTCCTCCAAAGCAGGAATTGTTTTTACCCCATTCAGAACACTCCATCCATCCAAACACCCGTGTGATATTCGAGTAGAACTGGATTTGGAAGGATCATAGGAAGAAAGAGTGTCTGACCAGCCAGAGCAATGAGTTTCTTTTCCTCTGGGCCAGGGTTTTCTGTTATTCTAGTAACAACAGCAGCAGCAATAATGATGTCAACAAGAGCTAAGCGTTTGGAGCATTGAGGTTCACGCTGGGCATTGTGCCAACCTATGTATCATCTTTATGTATACCTTCTGTCTCAAATCTCATCACAACCCTGTAATGCAGTTGTTTTCATTATTCTCATTTCATAGAGAAGGTAATTTAGGCAAGGAGAGGTTAAATAACTTCCTCCAGGATCCACAGCTAATAAAATGGCAGAGCAGGGGGTTTGGATCCAAGCCCCTCCCACTATCCTCTCTTCTGGGCAGGAGTTCATTCTCATCCACTGGCAATTCACATTTTTCCATCTTTCCCTGACGAAAAACTTTGGGAAACAACGGTTTTTATTGACGGAACTCATTATTTTCAGCTTTCCCAATGTGTCTTGTTCAAAAAATTCCCTGAAGTATCAGAGAAAAGGCTATATTTAAGTCCTTCCTGTTATTGGGTATATTAAAATGGCAAGAGTGTTTGAATACATTCCTAAGGCTGTTTTTTTTTCCATATAAGAAGCATCTAAAATCATTGCCAATTAAAAACACATGAGAAAATAATTGATACTAAGCTTGTTTTTTATTCCAAATTAGATGACAGGTTTAACTGCTTGATACTGTCCCTGGTTTTTTATAGTAAAATTTCATTTTCCATAGAGGAATGAAGGAGCGGCAAGCTGCCCTTTTCAAGCTCCCAGAACATTTTTCTATTTCTGGGGATGGATTCTGAATCTTAATTTCAAAGTGATGGAGAAAGTAAATTGCTCACAAAAAGCACTTACTTAGAAGTAGGCTAGAATGTGTCCTCTAGGTTAAGTCCCTCCCTTTCTTTTAATTTTTTTTTTAAGTAGGCTCCACACCCAGTGTGGGGCTTGAACTCACAACCCAGAGATCAAGATCTGAGCTGAGATCAAGAATCAGAGGCTTAACTGACTGAACCACCCAGGCACCTCATCCCCCCTCATTTAAAATAAACAACTTTGAGTAAGGCATTTTAGACAGGTAGATGTGCATTTCACCCAGAGATAGAATGAACAGGTATATTTGGAAGAGCTGTGATCTGTGGAGCCTTTTTTTCCTCAAAAAATATAAATTTATTACTAATGTGACACACGTGGCAGTCTGTAAGACTGAATGAGGCAGGCTTTAGAGAGTGTACTGCCAAACCCCCTACCGGTGGAGATAAGGGTAGTTCCAGATGATATGCAGGCTTCTGTTCTAACTTCTCCTGGGAAACAGGAGTCTAAACTCCAAGAAGTGGTGGGAACATGATCAAAGCATCTCCTATCTGAGAGAGGGAAATGAGCAAACTTCATGTTTCCTTTTTACAATTGCCTTATGTTATCCTTAAGTCTTGTAATTAAGATATATTAATTTTGCTTTGGATTAATTTAACAAGGAAAAAAGCTGTTTCCTAGCTTGGGGAAAGTGGGGGGGAAATCCTAGAAAATTTACCAGTCAGAGCTACCTAGTGGAGCCATCTGTGGCCAGAGATGGCAAGCAACAGCACGTTGAAATGAAACAGAACATTCCTGGGAATTGTCTAGATATGTTTCCTATATGTAACAGGGCTCTTATCTCCCAAGTGAGATATTTCTTAGGGAAGAAAACTGGGCAGAGCTGGAGACTATGCTATCCACATGGCTTGTCCCATTCCGGAAATGGAATTGGCTGGGTCAAATGCTGTGAACTATCTTGCTTGTGACAGCAGAATCTAAAGCTAGTTGGAGGAGAGGTCATGAAAAGGAAAGAGAGAGTAGGGCATTCTCTTTTCCAGATCTAGGAGGCTCTCCCTATTGGTCTTATAGGAAGAACAATAATTCGTCAATGAGTGTTAATTACATCTTGTATTTATATAAATTGTTAAGCTATAATTCTTTTTTAAAAAGCTAGCATTTGTTAGGACTATTTATAGTTACTGTACTAGGTGTTTTATACAAATTAAACTCCACAGCAACCTCATGAAGTAGATACTATCATGATCCCCATTTTACAGATGGGGGAATCGAGGCTCAGAGATATTAACTGATGTACCCAAGATCACACAGCCAAAAAGTAAGGGAGTCAGTTTGATTATAGAGCATGATCTCATTCTCATTATACCATACTGCCTCTTGCTTCACAAAGCACTTCCCAACTTAGAACATGTGTTTGATCTTCATACAAGACCTGTAAGGTAAATAGGAAATAATGCGGTCACTCTCCATTTTTCCTAAAAGGACCCTGATGTTCAGAAACGTTCTATCACATATCGTGTCTTGCCTATTGAATTACTGGCAAAGAAGGGAATAGAATCCTATGCTCTGATTCCTGGTTCTTTGTGTCCACTCCCTCACAACTAAATGCAACACATTAGTTAGGTACTTACATAAATGTCACTATGCCGGTTCATATAAAGGAGAATTAAACAAACCATGGTCTTGACCCACAAGAACATTTAAATCTGCATGGATACAAAATCATCTCTAACTTTTGTTCCACAGCTGTTTGTGGACGACCTATTATGTTACACTTTCGCAGGTGTTGGGGATGATTGATGGTAAGAAGCAGCAATTTCGGTACCGTAGGATAGAGAGCGTAGGAGGGGAGAGTGTATCTGGGAAATCTTCACAGAAGGGACAGCACACAAGGTGCATATCAATGGGTAACTGGGAATTTTCCAGCTGAGCGAGGCAGGAAAGGCAACCCAGAATGCAAACTGCATCTGCGAAGGCCCAGGGAAGGCAAGAACAGGGCAGCTCATTTGGAGAAGTGCTTCAACCTAGTGAAGCATGACCTGCTTCAGACCAGGTGGAGAGAGGTGGGCCTGGGACAAGTGGACAGACGCCAGGACGAGCAGAGCCTCATTCATCTGTGACAAAGGTCGGTGAGGAGTAGACGGTTGCCAAGAAAAAACCACACAAATGCCAGAAAGGATGAGGCACTCAGGGTTTGCAGAAAAGTCTCCTTTCTAATCCTTGGGGCCACCTTTCATTCCCAAAATATGAAGTGGCTAATTTTTTGTTGTTGTCACAAGGCAAATCATTTCCCTCTGACCGGAACCAACCGACCAGTGGGCCAGGGTCATCAGAATTGTCATAATCCACATCTGTGAATGTTTTCCAGGGTGATATGGTGATGTCTACATTTGGACTAATTTTCTACTGCACCATCTGTTTAAAAATGATCCTCACAGGTGGCTGGCTGCCTGTCAGATGCCTCACATTTTGTCATGTGCACTGCAAGTTAAAAGGAAAAAAAAAAAACCCTCTGAAGAGTGTGTGTCCGTGTGTTTCTAAAGAGGGTCAAAACAATTATTCATGAAGAACAAAGTCAATTACTTTCATTAAGATGAGTGGAATGATGGGGGGGTGCAGTGGTGGGGAAGTGGGAGAGCAGGGGAAGGAGTTAATACGCGGGATGAGAATGATTAAGAAAGGACAGGTAAATGTACATCGTCTAATCCTAAGCCTACAAATGCTTCGCCTGCCCTCAGTGTCTCTGCCTCAGAAAAGCAATTAGAAGCCTGGATATGGGTAGGCATTGCGTTTTACTTTAGCTCTTTTGTATGATATGAAGGAATCCAGAGGATTGTGTGTATGCCTCTACATGCATGCACGTGGTGTATTTGTGTGTGTGTGTGTGTGTGTGTGTGTGTGTGTGTGTGTGTGTGTAGGCAGTTAAAAGTGCGGGCCTGAAATTCCCCCCGGCCAACAGATTTTTGTAGAATTTTTCTGCCCACCCAGCCAGCTAATTACCCAAAAGCTAATTAGGATGTTAAATATAACAAAATGCTCCACTTCAAAAAAAAAGAACTGCTATAACCACCTAACGCTTATTATGTGTAATGATTGGTGAGGGGGGAATAAAACAACAAAACATGTCAGGGAAGAAATCATATTTTCCAGAGTGAAGTGGAGGAATCAGATGTGACTGTTTGTGGGATACAGACTAACCTGGGAGAGGCGACCCTATTTTCTGATTTAGGGTTTTCCGTGGTCAATCTCCCACTGTGACCTCAGAGACAATAAATGATCTTTGTTTTCCCCAGAGAAGAACAAGGAGGTGGTTGATTTAGAGGCTGCTGGACTGGTCCAATTTCCAGAACAAGTGATTTATTGTGGATCTTCCAGAATTGCTCTTTTAATAAGTTTTCTTTTGTTTTTAAGGAAGAGCCATGATAAGTGGGATTTCTGGTCCTCTGACCAGTAGATGAAAATTACCAAAGGACAAGCAACACCAGCTTTCTGATTCCCACTTCTGCCCAGAAGAAGAAGAAGAAGAAGAAAATTGGATCCTGCTGAAATCTAAGAAGGACACAGAGCTGCAATATTGTTTTGTTCCCGTTGAAGGTCAGTCTGCAGCAATTTTGGCATCCAGGAAGCAATTCAATTCTGTTTAGGGATTGTATCTGGTAATTACACTCTCCTTAAATCTATGCCTGAGTTGTAAATCGAGAAGAAAACCTTCCAGCAGCCACCCGGTGATCCTTTTTAAAAGGGCAATTTCAAAAAAGTTCAAGAACCTTCAAGGTGCAGGTAATTCTTTGATATTTAGAAGGATTGCGATTTAAAGTCATTAGGTTTAATTATGTGGAAATAAGGATTGGTCCTTTAAAAAAAAAGTGAAACTAAGTACCATCACTCATAGTATGTACTTCATTCTGAACAGACTTGTGAATATGTATGAAACAGGCTCATTGTACCAAAGGTTTTCCCCAAAGTCTGCTTTGTACTCACTACAGAAGGAAATGAAACCAAGTGGTTTTGGGGATAAATAAATGTATTTAAAGAAATTTTTTTGCCTCAGGGCCTAAAAATTAAATAAGCAAAATTCAACCTCCCGAAATAGTTAACAAGTGTTGAAACATATTAAGGAAAGTATATTTAAATTTTATAGGAAAGAAATATATATATGTATATATATATTTCTATGAATATATTTTTTTTCAATGAACTTGACTCAATTCCTCTGAAAGTGAGGAGTTGTAGAAGCTCCGAGTATTCATTTTGGTGGGAAAATAGACCTTCAGACTGAGCCACAGAATGATGGTTTTCCTGCAGGTGTTGAAAATGCCTCTGTTCTTCAATTCTGTCTTATCCAGAATGAGCCCTTTGTTTCACTGGCCACTTCTGCATCCTTCTTATGGCTGCTCTTCACCCCCACATTCCTTCTTATCAGTTGTTTACTGAAGAACCTAAAATTCCAAGGTTTTCCATTCCTTAAAAGTATATGAGTGCCGCCAGAGCAAAATGAGAGAAATGAAAAGTATTTCAGAAGCATTCTTCTTCAAGTTGATAATACCAAAATATGATTTAGGCCCTTGGACTTCCGTACGAAGGTGGGTGTGAACATCTTATAACAATGTTTCCAACACATTTTCCAACAGACGTTTCCTTTAACAATTTTAAGATGACCAAACCTCTTCTAGTTGAACAGTAGGTATCTGAAAAATTGAGTTTCACACTTAGGGCATCTCTAGGCAATGGAAGGGAGAGTAGTACTTCACTAGCGCCATTTATGTATTATATTGATTATCTGGTAAAGCTGTCAAAATGTCTTCTTGAGAATCTTAAGAGGGCAGTTGTGCTTCCTCAAGTTTATATAAGAAGAGGGATTCAAAAATTCTGGGGTATCCCCTGATGGTATCATATGATGCAATGAGAAGAAATAGAATTTTGGTGAAAACAGAAAGAAAAAATAGTCTTGGAAGAATTTCTAGGATATAACTAATATGGAAGTTGAATTTGTTTTATTGTTTTTTCTATTATTTATGATAAAGTGCAAAGACGTTTGTTAGAGAGCTCCATTTTCTTCATCTGAAACTTCGTGTTTGCCTGGTCTTTTTAATGCACTGGTATCATTTGTATCCATAATAACTCAAAAGCATTCATGCATCTCCTTAGAAAGATGACATGAAAAAGATTCTTGTGGGGTTTTTTTAAGATTTTATTAATTTATTTGAGAGAGAGAGAGCACAAGGGAGGGGTGCAAGGCAGGGAGAGAGGGAGAAACAGATTCTCCACTGAGCAGGACACAGGTTTGGATCGCAGAACCCCTGGATCATGACTTGAGCCACAGGCAGACACTTACTGATAGAGCCACCCAGGCACCCCACAAAAAATTCTTTAGGCCACTTTTTTCTTATAATAGTGCTTAAATTATTTAAAAGTGAAGCAAACAATTCTGGCACTTAAAAATATCCCCTTCAAAACCAATGATCAACACGCAGCATTCTTGCAACATATTCTGTTTTTGAGTAGAGGTGAGAAGAATTACTACTGACACATACACTCCTTGGCCTTCAAACTGTAGGCCAAGAATGGTGAATGATAACCCACCAGTGCTCCCCAGAATATAGAAGTGCTGAAGCGGTCATTTAAAAATTTGCCCTGAGAATGCAAACTGGTACAGCCACAATGGAAAACAGTATGGAGGTTCCTCAGAAAGTTAAAAAGAACTACCCTGTGATCCAGCAGTTGCACTACTAGGTATTTACCCAAAGGATAGAAAAATACAGATTCAAAGGGGTACATGCACCCTGATGTTTATAGGAGCATTATCAACAATAGGCAAATTATGGAGAGAGCCCAAATGTCCATTGACTGATGAATGGATAAAGAAGATATGGTGTGTGTGTATATATATGTGTGTGTGTGTGTGTGTGTGTGTGTGTGTTCGTGAACATGTGTATGTACAATGGAATATCAGTCATCAAAAAGAATGAAATCTTGCCATTTGCAAAGACATGGATGGAGCTAGAGGGTATTATGCTAAGTGAATCAGTCAGAGAAAGACAAATATCATATGATCTCACTCATTGTGGAATTTAAGAAAGAAAACAGATGAACATATGGGAAAGGGTAGGGGGACGGAGAGAGGGAAATAAGCCAGAAGAGACTCTTAATGATAGGGAACTTACTGAGGATCGATGGAGGGAGGTGGATAGGGGGATGGGCTAGATGGGAGAAGGGTACCTCTTGTGTTCATGAATTGGAAGACTTAACATATTTAAGATTCAATAATATCCAAAGCAATCTATGGACGTAAAGCAATCTCTATCAAAATCCCAGCACTGTTGGCAGAAATAGAAAAAAAAAAAATCCATCCTGAAAGTCATATGGAATCTAAAGAGATCCCAAATAACCAAAACAATCTCAGTAAAAGAAGAAAATTAGGAGGCTCACACTTCCGATTTCAAAACTTATCACAAAGCTACAGTAATCAAAAAAGAGTGAGAGTGATACTGGCACAAAGACATATAAGCCAATGGAACAGAATAGCCCAGAAATAAACCTGTACATATAAGGTAAAGTGATCTTCAACAAGGGTGCCAAGACCATTCAATGGGGAAAGGAAGGTCTCTTCAACAAATAATTCTGGGAACATGAAATATCCACATGCAAAATAATAAAATTGAACTCTTGCTTTACACAGTATACAAATTGACTCAAAATGCTATCAAAGACCTAAGTAAAAAGTTAAAACAACAAAATTCTTAGAAGAAAATTGTAGGAGTGCTGACAACATTGACCCTATTCATCTTTGTCCATCTGGTTCATGACCACACAATGACCTCCCTCAAGCCTATGTGTTCTAGGTCCCTTGGTGGCTAATGTATGTCCTGACGAGAATGCAGGAAGGTTTTTTCTGACCTTCCCTAAAATGTCCCACGGAAGGCACTACTTCAGATAATGAGTACATTTAATTTAATGCCACTTTATTTTTTTTTAGATTTTATTTATTTGAGAGGAGAGAAAGAGCACAAGCAAGGAGAGGGGCAGAGAGAGAGAAACAAACAGACTCCCCACTGTTCAGGAAGCCTGACATGGGGCTCAATCCCAGGACCCTGAGATCATGACCTGAGCCAAAGGCAGACGCTTAACCAACAGAGCCACCCAGGTGCTTCCTAGGTGGTCTCACTTTAGATAATTAGGCTTTGACCTCACCATAATGCCCTTTGCTCCCTATAAAAGCTGTGAATTAAGGCCAAGACTTTGTGGAGAAGAGCTGCATAGGGTCTGGATCTTCCATCTGCCCAATCCACTCCATCAGTAAGTTGCCCTGAATAAAATTCTCTGTAAATGATATAGAAAGACTTCCTTCATTCTTTAATCTCAAAGGGCTTAATCAGTCTGGAGGATAATTTACTATCCCTCCCCCACCTTCTAACAAAAACAGAGGAGAAATTTTTCATGACATTGAGTTTGACAGTGATTTCTTTGCTATGACACCAAAAGTACAAGCAAAAAATAAAAATAAAAAGTATAAGCAAAAAATAAAAATAGATAAATTAGAATATATCAAATTTTAAAACTTCTGTGCACCAAAGGACAGACTCAACAGAGTGAAAACAAGATAACCTATAGAATGGAAGAAAATATTTGCAAGTCATATACCTCATAAAGGGTTAATATCCAGAATATATATATATATAAAAAGAAACTCCTACAATTAAACAATAAACACAACCCAATTAAAAAATGGGCAAAGAATTTGAGTAGACATTTCTCCAAAGAAGATATACAAATGGTCAACAAACTCATGAAAAGATGTTCAACATCACTGATCATTAGAGAAATGCAAATTAAAACCACAAGACACTGCTGCACACCCACCAATATGGCTACTCCAAAGACAGAGAGAAAGAAAGAGAGGGAATAACAAGTAATAGAGAAGATGTAGAGAAATTGGAACCCTTGGTGGGAATGTGAAGTGGTACACTATGGTTCCACCATTTAACACGGTATGGCAAAGCCTAAAAAAACTTAAAATATAACTACCATATGATCCAGCAATCTTACTTCTGGGCCTGTATTCAAAAGAATTGAAAGCAGGATATCAAAGAGATATTTGTACACTCATTATTCACAATAACCAAAAGGTAAAAAGAAAGTAACCTAAGTGTCCACTGAGGGATGAAGGGATAAACAAAATATGATATATCTGTATAATGGAATATTATTCAGCCTTAGAAAAGAAGGAAATTCAGACACATGCTATATACTGAGGAAACTTGAGGACATTATGCTAAATGAAATAAGGCAGTCACAACACAATAAATCTTGTATGACTCTACTTATAGGAGATACCTAGAATCATCACATTCATAGAGACATAAAGAAAGTAAGAGAGGGAGGTTTGGAGGAGCCTGGTGGTGGGTATTGTGGAGGGCACGCATTGCATGGAGCACTGGGTGTGGTGTAAAACTATGAATTCTGTTACACTGAAAAGAAATAAAAAAAAAAATTTAAAAAAAAAAAAAGAAAGTAAGAGAGTGGTTGCCAGGGACCAGGGGAGGGGCAATGGGGAATTGCTATCTAATGAGTATAGAGTTTCAGTTTCATAAGATGGAAAGAGTTCTGGAGATAGGTTGTACAACATTGTAAATGTACTTCATACTCTGAAACTATACACTTAAAAATGGTAAGGACGGTAAATTTTATGTTAGGTATATTTTACCACAAGTTAAAAAAAAAAGAATTGGGGACTTCCCTCATAGCTAAGACTTTGTACTCAGAATTAACAACCCAAGGATTTTTTCCCTATCTCTTCATACATACTCCATCTAATACTATGGTTCCTTGAAGTAATCTGCACACGCGGAGTACTCCCCCTATTTCCTAGTCTCTGTTATAATTGAGAATGTATCCCATAAACTAAACTAAAATTAATTCCTTTTTAAATTGAGAACAAATGGAAGTGAGCAGCTTCACTCAGGTGATAAACTAATAAAACGCGACCAGTAAAATTCATCTGTAGAGGAACACTGGACTGGAAATCAAAAGCCCTGAGTTCACCCCACACACACACAATTTATTCCATTTGCCAAACAAATCTCTTAAGTTTTATGACCCAATTCCCTTATCTGTCAAATTGAGAAGTAGAACAAGATGATCTCTAGCGTCTTTCCAAAACACAATCTCTTTAAGTCCAGAGCAAGATGTCCATGTTATCCAGCTCCCTTCCTGCCCCATCACATTCTGGAGCATCTAGAGGACACGTGTACATGTCTTATCATTAAGGGATGCCATGGACAGCAAACTCTTTCACATTCCTCCCACAGATAGGCAGAGTCTATTTCCTCTCCACTTGAATCTGCACTGATCTCTGGTAGCTTTGACCAGTGAACGTTGGGTAGAACTTAATGCTATGAAAGATTCTAGGCTAGGCTTTAAGAGAACTGACATTTCCGCCTGGGTCTCTTGGAGCTGTGAGCTGCCATGCAAGAAGTCCAGCTACCCTACTACTAGAAAGACCAGGTGGAGAGACCCTGAGATTGTATGGAGAAGGAGAGCCACCAGCTGAGAACAGCCTTCTAGACATCCCACCAAGGTTGTAGGCATATGGGTGAACCCATCTTGGACCCTCCAAATCAAACCAGCTCTTCCAGTCCACATCACACAGAGCAGAAAAAATTCATCCAGCTGAGCCCCACAAAACAATGAGATATAGTAAGTATCATTGGTATCATTTGTTATAAAGCAATAGATAACCAGAAAAAATGCTTTGGGAATTTAGTCTTTGAAACTTCTTCCTTCCTTCCTGCAGATTGGAATAAAATGATGAAAGGACAAAGATAAATATAATTATAGACTGATATTGGGGTGCCTGAATGGCTCAATTAGATAAGCATCTGCCTTTGGCTCAGGACTTGATCCCAGAGTCCCAGGGTCTGCTTCTCCCACTCCTTTTGCTTCTCCCCCTGCTTGTGTCTCTCTCTCAAACAAATAAATAAGATTTTTAAACCTATATATTAATTATAGACTGAGGTCAAAATGAAAATGAATTTAGAAAAGTGAAGATCTGCTCATTTCAACATAAAACTATATGCTTATATGATTGAACATTATGATCACATGGGAAAGGGCCAGAGAAGCACTAATTGTATGCAATAATTCATCTCATACAGGGATGAAAAATAATATCAGTGAGGACATGGTAACATCTTTGCTATTGCTGACTTTTTCTTCTAATTATATACCCCATGCTGATATTTTTATTTTTTATTTTTTCAAGATTTTATTTATCTATTTGACAGAGAGAGAGAGCAGAGGGAGGGGGGAGAAGCAGGCTCCCCACTGAGCAGGGAGCCCAATGAAGGGCTTGATCGCAGGACCCTGAGATTAAGACCTGAGCTGAAGGCAGATACTTAATGGACTGAGCCGCCCAGGCGCCCCTCCTGTGCTGATATTTTGCCTCTAATACCTAATGCTGTCATAAACACCTCTGCCCCCACCGCGCCACCATTCACTGAATCTACTCAGGAAGCTGAACTGAGACACGGTAGGTGGATGTTGGAACGGAGCAGAGAGGAGGAGGATGGTACATTAGAACTGACTGAGGCAGATCTGGCTGCCAGAACTGTTCTCTGCTCAGACAATAAAATCTCACAGACACTGATCAGCAAATACCTCTGTTTCAACCTCTTGCCCAGAGTTGTCCCTCATGTAGTTCATGAAGGTGATGGAAAAGTAGCAAATTTCTGGCACTATGCTGAGAAACAGGAAAGAAAGGAAAATGTACTTCTGCTCTGATCCTTTTCTCTGATTTTGACGAATAGCAAAGGAAAATATTCTAGCCAAATTAAAGACCACCTCTCACTTCATATATTAACTCAGGGTGTTGTATATCATTATCTCTAATCATGACATACAAGTATTTGTTTTTGGCATTTTCAGAGGTCAGTCCCCAGCAGACCTATTACACAACAAGCAATTTCATTCAGCTTGGAAATTGTACTCTGTAATTACACTATCCTTCAATAGTCACCCTGACTAGAATGTAAATAACCCAGGGAATTATATGGCTTAGCATACTTTTAGATTCAAAATAAAGTTGGTCGTGAAATTTAAAGCAGGGGATATAGGCTGATTCCCATGCTTATCTTCTTTATAATTCCCAAAGCCTATATCCAGGTGTTTTGATTATTTTGATATACATAACCTTTAAACTGACAGTGTTTACTAGGTTTTTCTTTTCAAAGTAACATTGGTTTAGGGAGAATTCTATTTGGGTATGGCTCCTCAGGCCCTCCCAGGAGGGAGGAGAAAGATACTCTTCTATGTACAATAAATAAATATTACTTGGGTTTGACTTTAGGTGGCATTGAATACTTGTTACTTAACTATTTACATTCTTTGCTACCTATTTTCATTTGTAAATGAGAGCATATTAAATACCTCCTTGGAGGGTTGTCATAGAAGTTGGAGCGGTATTATCTAAAGATATGGAGGCAAATAAATAAATAAATAAAGATAGGGAGCCAGAACTATGCACTCATGACCTGTGTAGCCTTGGATGAGTAGCCTTGACTTATCCATGACTGTTTTCTCATTTGTTAATAAAAGGGTGATTATATGCTTACAGCACAGAGTTTTGTGAGAATTGGATGAAATTATATATAGAATATCTTAGCAAGTGCTTAGTAAATAAACATTAGCACTGATGATGATGATGATGATGATGATACTGACGCATAGTAGTTGCTCACTAAATGATAGCTATTGTTTTTAATGTTATTGAATTTAAGGAAATTGGGCATATCCTATATCATATGTATTCAGAATAGAAAAACTAGGCTACATCGTCTTATCAGTGTCCATTCTGTCTAAATGAAAACAATCCAGGTTTATAATTTGTTCAGGACCTATCTGGGGAATGGAACCAACATTTGTGTCCTAGAGGCAGAAAGATCACCCCCCAAGATCACAGAATCTAGAAAGACCTTGAGACACCTGATTGTGAAACTGATGAATCATAATTTTAGAAAGGAGCTCTTGAGAGCAGCTAGGGGGAAGAGATTCCTTACCTACAGAGGAAGGTCCATCAGAACAACATCAGACCTGTCCACAGAAACCTGGCAAGCCAGGAAGGGCTGGCAAGACATATTCAGGGCACTAAATGAGAAGAACATGCAGCCAAGAATACTTTATCTAGCAAGGCTGACATTCAAAATGGATGAAGAGATAAACAGCTTCCAAGACTGGCAAGGTTTAAAAGAGTATGTGACCACCAAGCCAGTACTACAAGAAATATTAAGAGGGGTTCTATAAAAGAAGAAAGAACCCAAGAGTGTCATAGAGCAGAAATTTACAGGGACAATCTATAGAAACAAGGACTTCGCAGACAACATGATGTCAGTAAAAACGTATCTTTCAATAATCACTCTCAAGGTGAATGGACTAAACACTCCCATAAAATGGCATAGCATTGCAGATTGGATAAAACGATAGGACCTGTCCATATGTTGTCTACAAGAGACCCATTTTGAACCAAAGGATACATCCAGACTGAAAGTGAAGGGATGGAGAAGCATCTTTCATGTCAATGGGCCTCAAAAGAAAGCCGGGGTAGTGATTCTCATATCAGATAAATTAGATTTTAAACTAAAGACTGTAGTCAGAGAGGGGCACCTGGGTGGCTCAGTGGCGTAAGCCTCTGCCTTCGGCTCAGGTTGTGATCCCAGAGTCCTGGGATCGAGCCCTGCGTTGGGCTCTCTGCTCAGCAGGGAGCCTGCTTCCCCCCGCCCTCTGCCTGCCTCTCTGCCTACTTGTGATCTCTGTCTGTCAAATAAATAAATAAAATCTTTTAAAAATTTTTTAAAAATTTTTTAAAAGACTGTAGTCAGAGATAAAGAAGGACACTACATCATTCTTAAAAGGTCTATCCACCAAGAAGATCTAACAATTGTAAATATTTATGCCCCCAATATGGGAGCAGGCAACTACATAAGACAACTGTTAATCAAGATAAAGAGTCATACTTATAGGAATACATTAAGAGTAAGGGATCTTAACACGCCACTCTCAGTAACAGACAGATCATCCAAGCAGAAAATCAATAAAGAAACAAGAGCTTTGAATGACACATTGAACCAGATGGACCTCATAGATATATATACAAAACATTCCACCCTAAAACAACAGAATACTCATTCTTCTCGAGTGCACATGGAACTTTCTCCAGAATAGACCACATACTGGGTCATAAATCAGGACTCAAGCGATACCAAAAGACTGAGATTATTCTCTGCATATAGTCAGACCACAATGCTTTGAAACTGGAACTCAACCACAAGAAAAAGTTTGGAAGGAATTCAAACACTTGGAGGCTAAAGACCACCTTGCTTAAGAATGTTTGGATCAGGGGCGCCTGGGTGGCTCAGTGGGTTAAAGCTTCTGCCTTCAGCTCAGGTCATGATCCCAGGGTCCTGGGATCGAGCCCTGTATCAGGCTCTCTCCTCAGCTGGGAGCCTGCTTCCTCCTCTCTCTCTCTCTCTCTCTGCCTGCCTCTCTGCCTACTTGTGATCTCTATCTGTCAAATAAATAAATAAATAAATAAATAAATAAATAAATAAATAGAATGTTTGGATCAACCAGGAAATCAAAGAAGAACTTAAACAATTCATGGAAAACAATGAGAATGAAGACAGTTTGGTCCAAAACCTATGGGATACAGCAAAGGCAGTCCTAAGGGGGAAATACACAGCCATCCAAGCCTCCCTCAAAAAAAAATTGAAAAATCCAGCATACACCAGCTCTCTTTATACCTTAAAGAACTGAAGAATCAACAACAAATTAAGCCAACCCCACACATAAGAAGGGAAATAATCAAGATTAGAGCAGAGATCAATGAGATAGAAACTAGAGATACAATAGAACATATCAACGAAGCTAGAACCTGGTTTTTTGAAAGAATCAATAATATCAATAAACCATGGGCTAAATTAATCCAAAAGAAAAGAGAGAGGACCCAAATTAATAAAATTATTGATGAGAAGGGAGAGATCACAACTAACATCAAGGGAATAGAAACAATCATCAGAAATTACTATCAACAGTTATATGCCAATAAGTTAAGTAACCTAGACGAAATGGATGCAGTTCTGGAAACCCATAAACTTCCAAAACTGAATCAGGAAGAAATTGACAACCTGAATAAACCAATATCTAGTAATGGATTGAAGCAGTAAACAAAACCTCCCAAAAACCAAGAGCCCAGGACGTGATGGATTCCCTGGAGAATTCTACCAAACACTTAAAAAAGAAATAATAGCTATTCTCCCGAAGCTTTTTCAAAGAATAGAAACAGAAGGAAAACTTCCAGACTCTTATTATGAAGCCAACATTACCCTGATCCCCAAACCAGGCAAGGACCCCACCAAAAAAGAGAATTTCAGACCAATATCCCTGATGAATATGGATGCTAAGATTCTCAACAAGATCTCAGCCAGTAGGATCCAACAGTACATTAAAAAGATTATCCACCATGACCAGGTGAGATTTATCCATGGAATGCAAGAGTGGTTAAACATTCACAAATCAATCAATGTGATAGAACAAATCAATAAGAGAAGAGAGAAGAACCACATGGTCCTCCCAATTGATGCAGGAAAAGCATTTGAAAAGATACAGCATCCATTCCTGATTAAAACGCTTCAAAGTATAGGGATAGAGGGAACATTCCTGAACTTCATAAGATCTATCTATGAAAGACCCACAGCAAATATCATCCTCAATGGGAAAAAGCTCACAGCCTTCCCATTGAGATCAGGAACACGACAAGGATGGCCACTCTCACCACTCTTGTTCAACACAGTATTAGAAGTCCTAGCAACAGCAATCAGACAACAAAGAGAAATAAAAAGCATGCAAATTGGCAATGAAGAAGTCAAACTCTCTCTCTTCGCAGATGACATGATACTTTATATGGAAAACCCAAAAGACGCCAACCCCCAACTACTAGAACTCATGCAGTCATAGAAATATTGAAACACTTCTATAAGTTACTTATTAATACCAATTATTTTTCAAAAGTCACATATTTTAGCAAAAATGAATAGTCTTGGGATAAAAGTATACATTATGCTCTAGCCTAAACCAGCAGACATCAGACAGAGCTGTGATAGCTTTTTAGGAGTCAGGGTTTGAACCTGGGTCTGTCCTGACTTGACAGTCTGTGTCTCTTCCAATGTTTCATTCCATCTCGGGGGAATATGTCCAGACTAAGAAGGATGAGAAGACGAAGCTCCAAAATTTCTATCCCATATTCAAACCAGGTAGCCCTACTATTGTTTATTTTACCTTTTGGCTTGCCTTTAAAGAAAGTCGAGCAATGAAAAAGAAATGTAAAACTCCTAGATAACTTATTTATTCCTTCTCTTTGTTCTAGAATGCCAGAATCTTCACAAGATTGTATTGCAAGGTAAAATGGTGACTCAGCAATTATACAATTAATTTGAATCATGCTAACTATGTTTCTGGGTAAAGAGGGTCAAACAAACATAATAAAAATCAAAAGTGCTGAAATAATCTGATTTCACCTGCATAGAGCAAATGAACTCGGTAATTGCCAAATCCCACTTAGTTTTAAAGTGTGTAAACACAGCCAGAGCATGAAGTTTGCTATATTTGATTTCACCTTCACTGTAGAAAACCAGATCCTACACTAAGACTTCCAATAGACCGGTAATGACAGTAGGGAATTGAAGGTCTCAACCTCTCCTTTGGGGGGAGGGAAGAGTCTGGATAAGATGGCATACCAAACATTTACAAGCTTTGAAAAAAGGGCTGATTGGAAATTGCTCCTGAGAAAAGATCAAAGGTTGGGGCTTTGTGGAGAGAGGAACAGGATGGTTTTTAAATCATAATGCTTTGTCAGTCAGCTCAGCACAAAGCATCAAGTCCTTTGCTGGGTAGAGAGTAATTTTCACACAGAATGAAATGGGAAAATAGGATGTAAGAGGGAAGTTTAATGAACAATTTTGTGTCAGTTTTTAAAATTGGATTTGGTTCTCTTTAAGGGAACTTTAAAAATAGAGGATAACCAGTGATGTCAAAAGAAAAGGCAATCGCAGTAAAGCTGTCCAGACCGGATTGGAAAAAACATGGGCTGTCAGGTCAGATAGACCAAAGTACGAATGCTGACTCCACCACTTACTGGCACTGACAGGTTACTTTCTCTGAAACTTGGCTTCCTCATCTGTAAAGGGGGGCTCTTACATAAACTTCTCGTGGAAGGGTTATAGGAGTGAAATGAGACACTTCCTGTCAAGCGGTAGGAACAGAAGCTCCCATCAAACAGTACCTATCAATTCCTTCCCCTCCTTCGCCTCCAGACATCTAGAAGGAATGGTCTCTGAAGCCATTTTAGAAGCCATCTCTAACTTGGCTTCCAAAGGCATGACATTATAAAGACTATAAATGATTAAGGAAAATGAATGAGTTTGAATTGCTAGTAGACCCTTGCAACTACAAGTGTCCTTTCACAGCAGTGTGGGCTACACCCTGTGAGCCTGTTTGAAACAGAATATCTCAAGTTTTATTCACCTCAAACCCACTGAATGAGGATCTACATTCTGAAAATATCCCTAGATGGTGTCCAGGGACATTAAAGTTTGAGAAGCACAGGTCTGACTTCCTACCGTCGGAAGAATTGTTCTGCTCTCCATGGCAACTGGTTGTAGACCTGACTTCTAGAATAAAATGTTTTTTGGGTTCTTTTTTTTTTTTTAATTTTTTTTTTAATTTATTTATTTGTCAGAGAGAGGGAGAGCGAGCGAGCGAGCACAGGCAGACAGAGTGGCAGGCAGAGGCAGAGGGAGAAGCAGGCTCCCTGCCGAGCAAGGAGCCCAATGTGGGACTCGATCCCAGGATGCTGGAATCATGACCTGAGCCGAAGGCAGCTGCTTAACCAACTGAGCCACCCAGGCATCCCTAGAATAAAATGTTTAACATCCAAATTCCTTCTGGGAAATGAGCTTACTTCCTATTTCTAATGTTGTTCAGATCCCCTTTGCCCTTAGATGTTTTGTCCACAGAGAAAGGGTTTGTGTTTGATTTTTATTTATCTTTTTATGATGGATATTATGAACTATGCCACCATTCCAACCTTCAAAGCTGTTTTTATTAATAGTTAATATACAAAATTTTATTAATAGTTAATATCCAAAAATTAACAATTCCCATGGTACCCTAAATTTATTTAAGTAGTTTCAAGTAGTTTAGTTTTTATGAAAGGAATTTTGTTTCATTTTGAATTGTTCTAATTGTATGAAAGGAGGTTTTTTGATTTATTTGGTTTTTTTTAAAGGAAGTATTTTTTTAAATTCTATTCTCTTTTCTACATCTGTGAGTTGATTCAAAAAATTCAAAATTGCATTAACCATCTTTTAAAGAAGCTGAAGCAGAGCTACCACCAAAAAAAAAAAAAAAGGCTAATGTCTGATAAAAAGGACAAAGATCTTCCTCCAAAGGGTTTAGCATCCTGAATTGATATTTAGGGGAGAACTCAGGATTCTTATTTTCCAGACCAATGAAGCCAAGGTAACACTCAAGGAACTGGGGCTGGGAAAGGAGATGACCCCTCTGCCTGGACTAACACAGAGACTGCACAGAGGAGTAGTTGAGCGAGTGGGATTTAGACTAAGAAAACCCTGAATTTTTTTTTAAGACCTTATTTATTTATTTGAGAGAGGAGAGAACAAGAGAGCACAAGCAGGGGGAGTGGCAGAGGGAGAGGGAGAAGCAGGCCCTTTGATGATGTGAGGTCCCATCCCAGGACCCTGAGATCATGACCTGAACTGAAGGCAGACAAATCTGACTCAGCCACCTCGGTGACCCATGAAAACCCTGAGTTCAGGCCCTGCATTGGGCTACTCGTGTGATTCTGGGTGTGATACGTATTCTTCTAAATCTCAGTGTCTGCTTTATAAAATGAGGAATCATAAACCTCACTGGATTATTGTGCGAACCAAATTATACAAGTAAATAGATGGAAGGTATGCAGAAGAGTACCTGGCAGGTAATAAGGGTTCAATAGATCACAATTTGCTTATGGATGCAAATCACAATTTAGGTGTTTCATCCTCAAGTGCCCTACCTGGTGGGAATTTGGATATATGAACAGTGAGAAACATCCTATTGCAATGTTTAGATGAGAAATCATAGCACCTTAATTTATTGAGCACTTATCTTGTTCCAAGCACTTCTACAAGTGCTTTGCATACACTTTACATACCTTCCCGACAAACATATGTGTAACTGCTATTATCATCCCCATTTTTACAGAACCGGAATCTGAAAGTCTGGCTGAAAGTCAAGCAGTAAAGTAGCTGGCGTGGATAACTATCATTTTTTTTTCCCCATCTCCCTACCCAGCACTTTAACTTAGGAGATGTTTGAAGGGGAATCCTGCTATGAACACGGAGTGGTGCAAATTTAACATGGAGTGGTTAAATTTACATGTCACTTGGTGAGGCTTTCATGCCCAATTGTTCAAACACTAGTCTAGATGTCACTGGGAAAGTGATTTTTTTTTTTTTTGGTACTTGACAATTTATCAGTAGCTTTGAGTAAAGCCAATTATTCTCCATTTTGTAGGTGAACTTCATCAATCAGTTGGAGGCCTTAAGAGCAAAGACAGGTTTTCCAAAGAAGGAATTAAGCTTCATAGCTGCAACAAAGAAATTCTGCCCAAGGTTCCAACATACCTGGCCTGCCCTGTAGAATTCGCACTCAAGATTGCAACACCAACTCTTAGCTGAATTTCCAGCTTGCCAGTCTGCCCTGCAAATTTCAAACTTTCCAACCCCCATAATCACTTGAGCATAAAATAAAATAAAATATCTAAAAATAAAATCGAATTCCTTAAAATAAAATAAAATATTGGTTCTGTTTCTTTGGAGAGCTCTAATACAAACAGGAAGGTACATCTCCTCTCCTCATCCGTTGAGTCATAAGAGCACAACACAACCCATCACAAAGGGAGAGGGAGAGTTGAGAAATTATTCACAATAGCAGTGGCAGTGGATACCAATGGTTACTGGTGGCAAACATCCCATGGCAGTGGCACCAGGGACAGCTTCCTCATCAGGTTGTTCCTGGCATATAACTTGGGCTGACCTCCTCACTGCCTAGCTTTCTTGTTTTTGCATCCATTCTTTGAGACTGGCTTTCCAGCGTTAACACACTCCATTATTCATGATCCTTCTTGTGATCTCCTTTTTTGTTTAAGGAAGCCCAGTTGGCCTCTGTCGCTTATAACTAGAGCACCCTGACTGCACAGTGGTAAAGCAGTGAGATGAATCTGGGTGTCTAACTCCAATGCCTGCCCTCTCAGCCTATTTCCTACCTCATCAGAACTTTGCAAAGGACCTTAGCAATCAAGTCCAACTGTATAGATAAGGAAACTAAGACACTAGCAATTGATCAAAAACAAGGGCTCTACAACTCAGTGGGAAAGATGAATAAGATGAGAAGTGATTCCAAGTTATGAAGGATTAGATAAAGAAAAAAGAAAGGATTACAAAAGGATTAAATAAAGGAGTATACCTATGTGTTCACAAATCTCAGTACATCTAAATTCAGAGTTGAAGCTACAAAGAGACAAGCTAAGAATGAATTAAAGATCTAAAAGATAAAGAGCTTTCTCATGTCTCAGGGAAAGGAGCACTTGCATACTCCATATACTCCAGCAGAAGACAGAAGACTTTGTCTCAGGATAAATTGAATCAGAGAGGCTCCTGAGCTCACAACTAAGAGACCCTGACCCCAAAGAAAGATGGGAGTGAAGTGCTCCACTGGAAATAAAAGGGATTATCTGAGTCTCTACAAACCAAACCCTGAGTCCACCTGTATCCAGCTCCAGCTACTTTCTCCCAGCTCAGATCCTTAGGGACCCCGGCCATCTAACATAAAACCCTCAGGCAAGAACGTGAAGGGTTCTTCTTCGGGGATGCCATGGCCCAGGGGAAAGAGCTGTAGATAATGGCATCTGAGAGTACCCCAGTAATACAACAAAATCCCTTCCCAATCCCAATGATATTATTAGATTTTTCAGTTGAGAAGCCACCCTTGTATGCACCAGACTCCCAGGAAGGTGTCTCATTGGCTCTTAAATATGAACAAATGAATAAAGCCAAGCATCTCCAGATATTTGAAAAAAGTCTCTACCATAAAAGTAAGGATTTAATCCTCAATAATGTGAAAGGGAACTCCTTATAAAATATATCTAGTATTTTAATTCCATTGTCTTCTGATGGAAAAGCCCAGGAAGTCTTAAAATAAGTTGTATCCCCAAAATGATGATCCCAATTGTCAAACTTTAGGAAGAAGTCATAAGATGATTTTATTTGTTTGGGGACAATTAGCCCAAGCATAACCATTTAGTAAGATGACCTGAATGAATTTCTGCCCTAGCTTCCCTTGAAAGAACAAAGGAGGGGCACTCTAGAAAATTGAGTGTTTGCCTAGAGATTGACATTCCTAGGAGAAGGCTTTGGAATTGGAATTTATGCCTGAGGTCCAACAGTCTAGTCCAAAAACTGCATAGTCCTCAAACTCAAAAAATATTTGGAAATTGAAGCTTGAAGGAAATACTCAAAAACAAAAGCAAAAATACACCACAGTAATTTGGGATCTCTTGCCTAAAGGGAAGCCTGGCAAGTTAATTTTAGAAATTTAGCCCCTGTCAAGTTTTGGGGTATGGATACACCTATCAAGAAAGCACTTTCACATATACCTATCGATCCAAAAATATGGGCTGAGAAAATTGTTTCTGATTTGGAATGGGGAAAAAAATGGACAAGTATCTGCTAAATCTCCAAAGGACTAGGCCTATTCATATATTTAACAGAGAATGGTCATAGACAATTTGTTATAAGGTGCTCAGTAATAACCTCTCTAGCAAAATATTTTAATAATTTTCTTTTCACTTGGTCCATTACTGCCTAAAAAGAGAAATCTAAAATGTCTCTCTTGTCTTCCTTCCTTTCTTTCTTCTTTTTCTCTTTTTTGTACGGTATGGTAATGGCACTACAGTAATTTTTTTAAAAGACTACTTTAGAGCAGTTTTAGGTTTACAATAAAATTGAGAGAAAAATAGAGATTTCCCTTGTATTCCCTTCCCCCACACATGCCTCACTTCCCCCATTATCAATACCACTCGCCAGAGTGGGACATTTGTTAACAAGGATGAATGTACATCGACCCATCACAATCACCCCAAGTCCATAATTTACCTTAGGGTTCACTCTTGGTGATGTTTATTCTATGGGTTTAGACAAATGTATACTGACATGCATTCATTATTATAACATACAGATTATTTTCACTGCCCTAAAAATCCTCTGTGCTCTGCCTATTCATCTCCTCTCCCCAACTCAGCCCCTACCCTTGGTAATCCCTGATATTTTTGTTATCTGCATAGGTTTGCCTTTTCCAGAATGTCATATAGCTGGAATCATACAGTATGTAGCCTTCCATATTGGCTTCTTTCACTCAGTAATATGCCAGGTGGCTCTCATTGTTATGATTTTGGCCCACCTGAAAGCACCATTCTGCCCTTTTTTTTTTTTTTTTTTTTTTTTAAACAACTGGCCTTTGTAGGAAACTTAGTCTGGTTGCAGCTGGGTATTTTGGAAGAGGTACTCAATGTAACTTTAACAAGTTTGGGTTAAGCCTATACATTTTTTTGTTTTGCATCATTGTTCACATCTTCCTATATCTGAAAAAAATTAATTCAAGTATTTAGCTCTGCTTTGTTACATCCATGCCATTATTTTTTTTTCCCTTGGAGGTGCTTTATTTATTTCCTCCGTCTGGAGTTGAAGTTCCACCTTCCTTCCCTTTTGACTTTTGAAAATCTGTCTTTAAAAAATTGATAACTGTTTCTTATGAACTGAAGGAGTAAAAAAAAGCTCTATTCATTAGGTTATTATTCACTCTTTATGTTTGCCTTCTCTTCTCTCCTGTCAGTACGTTCCATTAAAAAAAATCTTGTTCAATAACTAGCTGGCTGAGTTCATTTTCACATAAACTTATTCATATCACAGCAGCTACTTGGCAAAGAATTTTACAAAATTCACCGACCTTGAAAACCAGATAGGTACGAGCGCTGCTCTAACTCTACATGCCAAATGGAGGAATACTGAGAACATGATGGTTTTTAGATATTGGAGGTCTCAGTGTACAAAACAGTACCATAACTGTTTACTAAGAGCACCAACTTTATTCTCTTTGGACCACGGGCTTATTGCTTTGATGACAACCTGCCAGTACTCATTTGCTCCACGACTGTTGTGTGTTGGCCAGTAACACGGGCAGAGGTTCCTGAACAGACTGCCTTGGTCATTATGATCCATATGGCCAAGCACAAATGAATGGGTGGGGAAGGAGGACTCCTTAGTCCATATCACAGTCACTCAGACTGTCCAAATGAAAGAGAAAGGGAAGAGCCTAACCGTGTGAGCATTTCCACTTTCTCCATCTGCTGATTCATTTAATATCACCTCTTCAGATCTCTTCTAAGCACTTATCCTGTGCATCACACTTCTGATCTTCAAGATGATTTTAAATTTAAAAAAAAAAAAAAACATCAAACAGGAAGAAAGAGTGAGGAGATTCAGAAATCTTATAGTTAAGCCAATTTGTGAATCCACTATAAAAAAGCCAGTACCATCCTTATCATTTCTATGCTCTTTCTGGGAGCCACTATTATTATGAGAAAAATAATAACTACCCTTTATGCCACAGAAATGTAGAAGGAAAAAAATCAGAGATTCTATGACCCTGCAACAATCACTCTTAATATTTTAATGACTATCCTTATATATACATCCATGAGTACACACCCCAAATTTTTTTATTATTTATTTATTTACAGAGGGGGTGGTGTGGTGGGCAGGGTGAGCCAAGAAATCGAATTTTAAGCAAGCTCCACGCCCAGCATGGAGGCTGACATGGGGCTCGATCTCACAAACCTGAGATCATTACCTGATCTGAAATCAAGAGTCGGACCCTTGACAGATTGAGCCACCCAGGCGCCTCTTCACATCCATAATTTCAAATAAACATGCTGATACTCCCAACAAATTGTCTTCATCACAGATAGATAGCTCTTGTAGTCTCTCTCACACCCTTCTCATCCAACAACTGCTGTGTATTTTTCTCTACATACACATGTGTATTTGTGACATGCACATACATGACAACAGGGTGAAGAGATTAGCAAGAGTTTATTGTGAGCCAGTACTCATATTTGTCCTTGTTCTATAGCCTCTCCCCAGTGATTTATGTCCAGATGCTGGGGAGTGAGAGCTAGAATGAACATCCTAAAGATATACTTCCTTGAAAATTCTGACAAACCTGGGGCTCACGCTGTGTTACCTTAGCAAACCTCCAAAGAGTGGGAGAGAGCACTGAGCAAGATTTTCCTGCTGTGCCACAGACCGCAGTGTAGCTCTGAGCAAGCGTAGGCCATGGTGCCCAGTGGGAGACTACAGACGAAGTGATGTGTACAAAGTTGCCTGGCAAAGGCAGTGAAAAGAATGTGAAAAATCTAAGAAAGGAAAGGTCATTAACTAAAAAAGAGACAAGAAGCAAATTAGTATAATGGATAAAAACACAGATACTAGAGTCAGAGTGTGTGGGTTTGAATCACTTACTAGCTGGATAAATCCTTTAATTCCTCTGGGCCTCAGTTTCCCCATCTGCAAAATGGGAACAATTAATAACACCTCCTTCATTGAATATATTCATTTCTAGGGTTGCCATAAGAAAGTACTAAAAATTAGATGGCCTGAACAATGGAAATTTGTTGTCTCACACTTCTGGAAGATAGAATTCCAAAATTGAAGTATTGGCAGCATTGATTCCTTCTCGGGGCTGTGGAGAGAATCTGTCCCAGAACTCTGTCCTGGTTCTGGTGGTTTTCTGGAAATCTTTGGCTTGCAGATGCGTCACTCCAATCTCTGCCTTCATCTTTACATGGGCATTCTCCCTGTGTGTCTTCATATCATTTTCCTCCTGTCTGTCTCTAATGTCAAAAACCACCAAAGTTTGGTCCAAGGAGATTCACATGATACACACAAAATATTGGCTTTCAAAAAATCCCTAAGCTGACCTTTACTTGTACAAGAAATCCACTCAGTAGCCACTCTATTGTTTTCTCTACCTGATGCTTGATAGAAATCCATGTATAGTCTCCTGGCTTTCTCCTAAATTACATTTTAGCTCACAAGGTCAAGGATGGACAGAAGAAAACTAACAATGTGAAGTACATGAATGTCAAGGGAAGATATTATATAAATAAAGTAAAAGCCAACATATTCATTTTAAATAAGAGCCATATCCATCAGGTAAGGCAAAGACTCACACAGTTCTGACTAGCTCACTGGCTCCCTGAAAACAATGCATATAGAAAGTGAGGTTGTCTGAGGTTTACTTACAATGGTAAAACCAGAATAGGGTGAGTTAGCCCTGCAGTTCAAATGGTTAATAGTAGCAGGTTCAGAGAGAACGCTGCAGCTGTCACTATAATAAAGATGTAACTGCTCAGGGACCAGAATATTAGTCCTGTGGGAGTCCTTTAGATCTTTGTCTTTCTCCTACACAGTCTGTCCACAGCCTAACCAGATACCTGCCCTCCCTACCACCTCCACACCATACCAACCCACTAACATGTTTACACTGGTGGCAAGATGATATTTTGAAATTTCAGTAAGTGAATATTCCCCAACATTCTCTGGCATCCATTAAACCTTCCTCCATTAGGGAACTTAGGCATTCTGTAATCACTGTTTCTAGAGATGGGATGACAGAGCAGAAGGCCAGAGAAAAGGATTCCTTTGGCTTTTTGAGCGTCAACAGTTTAAGCTTTATGGGGAAAGGGAAGAATCCTGCCAAGACAATAGATTGGGAAGAGCATAATGTTATAAGAGCAAGACTTCCCGTTCCAGACATCAAATAAGTTTCCTGGTCTGTAGACAAGAGAGGAGTCAAAGCATAAACCCATGCGATATCAGATGCTTGTTTGTCCTCAAACAAATGTGTCCTAGGCCTGTCCCTATCTCCCTAGGAAAGAAAGAGAGGTAGACACATGAAGTGATTGAGATTAAATTTCTACCATTTGGGGGCGGCCTGGGTGGCTCAGTCGTTAAGAGTCTGCCTTCTGCTCAGATCAGGATCCCAGGGTCCTGAGATTGAGTCCTGTGTTGGGCTCCCTGCTCAGCAGGAAGCCTGCTTCTCCCTCTCCCACTCCCCCTGCTTGTGTTCCCTCTCTTTCTGTCTCTCTCTATCCCTGTCAAATAAATAAATAAAATCTTTGAAAATAAAACAAAATAAAATAAAAATAAATTTCTATCATTTGGGAGAAGTAGAAACTCAAATCAGAAGACAATGAGAATTATATGAAAACAATACCTTGTATTAATTGCAAACATGAGTTTACAAACAGTTTCTTGCTTCACATTAATAGCATCAATCAAATAATAATCTAGTGTCCCCCCAACCATAAGCCACTGCTCCTCTGTAAGGAGACCACATCTCTCTGCTCTGATTTATTAGGTTTTCATTTATACATGAAAGCCCAGAAAGCAAATTTATTTCCCATTTTCTTTTTTTCTCCCTAATTTCCAGTTGACCATGATATGTTGCCTATGTCATAATCCAATAAATACTAGTTTATCTATTGGGACAACTAAACCAAATAATTAAAATTGAAACAGTGTTAGAAAACACAGGATTTGTTGTCTGTGCTTTCAAGATAATACATTATTTTTCATATTCTATACAAATACAAAACATGACAGAACTACTACTTGAATGTACACATTTCTAAGTTCAGAAATTTGCTTATGGTATTTTGTATATCAACTTACATACATTTATCTGTAAACCATCTGTATGACTTTTGTTTATGAATCTAAATTACATTCCAAAATATTGAATTCCTATAAGCTTTACATTTAGATATTTCTAATTTGGCTTCAATTAGGCAGTTCATTCCAGAAAAACCAGACTCCTATGCCACGCATTTGTCTGGCAGTGTTCGCAAAGTGTAGGAAGAATACTTAGCATTGGTATTCCGTACCTAATTTTGAAATTTTAATCATTTGGTTTAAGCACAAGTTCACTTACTTTTTAATAGGTCTCTCCTTTTGAAATTTTTAAATAGTTCACTCAGTCATCTCTAATAGCCTGAAAATAATTGAGAGAAAGAAGCATATATCTTCCCAGTTGCTACGTCCCTTCACCTTCCACACAAAAACCCAAACCAATTAAGTATACACAATGCAAGAATAAGTCAAGACTAAAAGGTTAAGAAACATACTATTGATCAAGTCAGAATTTCTTAGCTGAAAAGAGATTTTCCAAATATGACAGAAAACTCTAAAAATGGGAAATTTTCTCATAAGCTAAACTGTAGCATAGGTCCACATTATATGGAGTTCTCAGAGTTCTCATACCCCTAAAGTTAACTGAAAAGTTTCAAATTGCCACCCAAGAAGTGAGACCATAAGCCTCAAGGCTGAGCTGCGGGATCTAACGATTTGAAATCATGGTGGAAATTCTCCTGGTATCCACAGTTCATTTTCCTTTAAGCATTTTGGAAGAGACTACAAGACTGGCTTCCCTATTGCTTCAACATTTGAGAGATTATTTCTTTCAACAGAGAAGGGGGAGGCTGGCCTTATGTTGTTTAAGGAAAAGAACCCATTGAGTTCAAAGAGAAGCTGAGACCAAAAAAAGGGGGGGAAAAAAAACAGGAGGGGGTCAGAAAAGAAGAGAGGAAAATAACATCTTTCTATTCTTTCTAATGCATTATTCTCCCTCCAGGGAGATAGATATAGATTTTTTTTTCTTCTAAAAATCAGATTTTTCTTCACTTTGGCAGGAGATAGAATTGGTTTGTGAACACTTTGTGCTGTAAAACTTTGCCTGGAGCTGAGTTTCTGTAGTACAGAAGGGTCATGACAAAACTAGATACAAAGAGAATAAAAAAGGAAGAAGAAACCATGTATTCAGTACTGATGATATAACAAAATTGTTCTCCCATTTGAATGCGGTCTCAGTTAAATGAAATCTAAAACTAGTATATCCCTTCCAAACTGTTAGAGAATTCTGATAAATATACACGCACCCCACATCCAAACAATGCATTCATTCTGTAGGACGCACTAACAAACATTCAGTCCTTCAGGGAAGCTGCTTTGGCAGGCTTCTCCAGATGCACCTTAAAAAATACTGACAGTTTTCACTATTTAGTGCTCTCTTACACTGACTATTTTCCTTCGTTTCTCGATTTAGAGTAACCAAAATAGCCCTAAATATTGAGAAATGATAACCTATGTTTAAGAGATATTTTCTAAAAACAACAAAAAAAGAAATCTTCATCCTTATTTCAGTGAGGTTAAAATAAAAACAGCTCACATTTCAACCATTATCTCCTATGCTCCTCCCAGTGAGCCTGTGCACTAGGGAGAACAGACTTCTGCTGCAGGAAAGAACTCAGAAGCCTTAACCTAGGACTTGCAGGGCCTCACCCTCATCATCACTCCATCTAGGACCAGATAGCTATTTCCTTATGTAAGGATATAGGGGCGACTTAAGTTTCAAAATAACTTTTTGATTCATAAGAAAGTGGGTTCTTTAGCTTCAGTAGGCAAAGCCTGGCATACATCATTAGTCATCAAAATTATGCAAATTAAAATCACAATGAGATGCTATTCCATACCGTACACAATAGCTACAATTAAAAAGACTGCCAATATCAGAAATTGAAGAACATGTAGAACAATTGAGTATAAAACTCCACGACCGCCTTGGGAAAACTTCTAGAAGTTTCTTAGAAAACTGAACTTGCCCAGGGTTTTCCTCCTAGATATTTACCCAATAAATGAGAACATATGTCCACAAAAAGACCTATACAATCATGTTCATATCATCTGTATTCATATCAACCAAAACCTGGAAACAGCTTAGGCATCCATCAATCAGGGAATGGATATGTAAATACGGTATATTCATGTAATTAAATTGTATTCAGCAATAAAAAAGGAACAAACTATTGATACAGCAAAAACAGGAATAAACCTCAAAAACATTATTCTAGGAGAAAGTAGCCTAACACAAAGGAGTACATACTACATAGTTCCATTAATACAAGGTTCCAGAAGATGCAAAAAGTAAGAACAAATGGTTACATGCAGTAGAGAGGGAGCATTTACTGGAAAGAAACAGAGGGAACTTCCTGGAGTGATGGTATGTTTCCTATCTCCACAGGAGTTTGGGTCCCACAGGTGTAAGCATTTCTTGTAACACTTGAAAAAGTACATACACAAAACATTTGTTCATTTCACTGTATATTAATTTTAGCTCAAAAGAGAAAAGAACAAATCTTGAACTCTTATTGATGATAGGCATGCTAAAGTGTTAAGAGCAGAGGGATAATGGTGTCTGCAACTTACTTCCAAATGTCTAAAAATTTTTAAAAATGGATTGCTGGATGGCTGATTGATATATTAGTTTCTTATGTTGCTCCATGTAAGAAGTTCAGTGGTTTAAAACTAGACGAATTTATTATCTTATTGGGATCAGAAATCTGAAATGAATTTCACTGGGGTAAAATCAAGGTGTAGGCAAGGCTGTGCTCTTTCTGGAGGCTCTGAAGAAGAATCCATGGCCTTACCTTTTCCAGCTTCTACATGCTGCCTGCATTCCTTGGCTCATGGCCAGCATTATCTGACCCTGCATCCACTCTCACATTGCCTTCTCTAACTCCTTTAAGGATCTTTATGATTTACAATGAACCTAACTGCATAATACAGGATAATCTCCCCATCTCAGGGTCCTTAACAAAAATCACATCTACAAAGTTCCTTTTTCCATATACCACAAAGGAATGGAGAAATGGATAGATATTCAACAGATCAACTATAGTGAAATGTTAACTACAGAGTCTGAGTGGTATGTATATGAGTGTTTGGTGTGAAACCCTTTTAATTTTTGTTTGTTTGTTTGTTAGAAATTTTCCATAATAAAATATTGGGGGGGGAAACCAAAGCTTAGATTCTAACCACAAACAGTAGCTTGACAAGATCTTTCTGTGTCCACAGAAGGGGCCAAAAGAGTGAGTGGAACTAAAGAGAGCTCCTGGCCAATAAGAGGAGGAAATGGGCATAGATGGCAGAGTAGACGGAGAGGCAGGGAGAGGCAGGCCAATGTCATGCAAATGTGATGGAGAGTTGTCTGGATGCCAGTGACAAAGGACAGGCAGGATGAGCAAACACCTCACTGAGGTTGGCAGTTACACTCTCCCTGCCCTCCTCCTAAGGCCTAAGCACACATAAGCACATCTGCCCCACCAACAACTCTGGGGAGAGGAGGTGGAGAGCTAAAACCCCAAATTCATTATTTATAAGCAAAAAATGACAGGAAAAAAAAAAAAAGACTGAAGAGCGCTACAGGCAGGATTAAATTTCCTCAACCACATGGTATTGGGTCTTGTAATGGAAAGTAACCTTTTTTTAACAGGAAAATGAAATTATAGTCTATGCAAATCTGAGTTGCAGTCAATAAAATTCATATCTGTAACATTCAAACCCAAATAGATAAAGAAACCAAGACCCAGAGAGACAAATTGTCTCGTTTTTCAAGTTCAGGGTCCTTCCCGCTAGAAAGGAATGTGGAGAACTGGAGAAAAGAAAGGTTTTACTGACAAAGCACAATAAACCAACCTGGTCTGATGAAGAAAATAGTAGTAGAGGAAGCTTCTCAACTTATTTTTTTCCCAGTGCAACATCTTATATTTCTTCTGGATATTCAAAAATTATAGCTGCCCTAACTTCTTCAAAATTGCCATTAAAAAGAAATTTCCTGAAATAAAATAGGATTGCCTTCTATTAACAGTGGGCCAACAACCTTTTCAAATAAATCTTATACCTCTCCCAATGTGAGAAAAAATGATACATCATCAGGGATAATTTTCAAAATATACAACATTCAATATGGCAGGGGAATTCACTAATCAAAATAGACTTTGAACTATCTCCATATCTGTACAAGGGCAAGCCATCCAAATATCAGCTCTAAAGCCAGGTATTTCATCCCCTGCCATTAGGATCACGTACATTAACTGATTCTCACTTAAAAAGCGGGAAACTATTCTAAACAATAAGGTAATGTCTTGTAAAATCTGAGATTAATCATATTACTTAAGCCATTTAATCAAGTCTTCCATGTAAACACTCTCCTGTGCTAATCACAAGACAAATGTGCATAGTTGGAAAGGAAAATTTGGGGTAGACTACATTGACATAAAATACTTTTGGTTTTTGTTTGTTTGTTTGGGGGGGTTGTTTTTTTTTTAAGATTTTATTTATTTATTTGACAGAGAGAGATCACAAGTAGGCAGAGAGGCAGGCAGAGAGAGAGGAGGAAGCAGGCTCCCCGCCTAGCAGAGAGCCCACTGCGGGGCTCGATCCCAGGACCCTGGGATTATGACCTGAGCCGAAGGCAGAGGCTTTAACCCACTGAGCCACCCAGGTGCCCCTAAAATACTTTTGTTTTAATGCTGTATTGTACTTAGCATATCACCAGGCTTTCGATAACTAGGTATTCAAGGGGTGCCTGGCTGGCTCAATTGGTAGAGAGTGCAACTCTTGATATCAGGGTCTTAAGTTCAAACCCCGTGTTGGTCATAGAACATAAAAAAAAACATTTTTAATAAAACAAAATAGATGTTCAAAAAATGCTCTTGGATGCATTTAAAAAATGAATGAACCAAGATACGAATTTGTTTATTGCCTCAGATAAATTCATTTAATTTCCTAAATACACTCACCTTGAGGAAAAAATTTCTCATGGCAGCAAGGTTGCATCTTACATACAGGTCAAGTGTGAGGTAGATAGGAAACCGTTTCTTCTCCCCAAATGGAATAAGCTTAAAATGTAAGAAGATTAAGTTCATTCATGCAAACAAAGTTGATTAGCCTTCTGAGACTGCTGAAAATTTGTCCAGCAAGAGAAAAGAAAGTTAAAAAAAAATAAAAAGTTACCATACTAAAATATTTCCTGAGATGGAAGGTTTTAGAAGGTCATCATAGGTTTGCAGCCTGGGAAAAAGAATGGTTCTGCCATTACTTGTAAAGCTAAACAAGATGTTGATACTTCTGTGTTTAGTGCTTAACAAAACACAATAGTTGCCAAATACATTAATCCACTTCATTAGGTATTAAGTTAATGAAGTTATAAAATCAAAAGACCTTTGTTACCAGGATGTCAAATTTCTGGTGCAGTAGGATAATAAATATCAGGGGTATCTTTGTTCTCAAAAGAAAAGCTTATTCACCTAATATCATCCTCCAACCAGCTCTGCTTACATTTCGAAAGGAGGAAAAAAGCAAGAGAGAAATAAAACTTACGGACTTATATTATTTCCTCATACTTTTAATACAGTATTCCCCTCCCAATATGGGATAGGGTTTGTACCAATGATATTTTTTTCTAAGTGGAGAGGAATCAGGTTCTCAGGAATCTCATTTCTACAAAATGAGAATCCAGTTCATATCTTGGACATTGAGAAATTTGCTAATATTTTCAATTCTTTAACATAAAAATAAAAATGACCCTGACTGATATGAAGGAAAACTTTTGAGTCTTTTGGGAGATTTTTTGCTTTCATTTCCTTCATTTATTTTCAAAATTTAGGCATAAGTCATACACACACATTTCAAGATCTAATCAATACCTCGACACTTCCTATCTGAGCTTCCTTTGGTTTTCAGTATGTCAGGATTTAGCTACTAAGCTATTGGCTCCTTCTGGTAAACACATTTTAGCAGAATTTGACCAGCCCTTGAAGAACAAGATATAAAATTGAGATCCAACTTATATTCTAACATTACCAGAACATGTTGTCGAGGGAGTTCCAGACACATTTCTAGACTCTAGCCAATGGGGGGAAAAAAGAGAAAGCAAGAGAGAGAGAGAGAACAAGTACTCTATCTAAACTATAGGGAAGAAAGCCTCCCTCCCTCATTAACAGATAACTTGAATCATTGATACTCTTCTTGAATACCAGTATGTTTCGCTGGACTTTAAGGGTTCCATGGAGTCCTTCAGGAACTACTGCAAGAATATAAAGGTGAGGATACTAGGCAAGGAGGCTCCTGGGCCTTCAACCCCATTCCAGCCAGTGCGTAACTCTCTGGAATAAAAAACAGAAGACAGGAAGGGCACTAGAAGTTAAATCAAAATCAAAATCAAAATTTATTTCAAGAAATAATAGAAGAAAACTTCCCTAATCTGGGAAAGAAAACAGACATCCAGATCCAGGAGGCACAGAGACCTCCCATCAAAAAAAAAAAAAAAAAGGCAGGCCAATACTGAGACATATTGTAATTAAATTTGCAAAATATGGTGATAAAGAAAAAAATCTTAAAAGCAGCAAGACAAAAGAAGTCCTCAGCTTACAAGGGAAATTTTCTCAACAGAAACTTGAAAAGATATAAGGGAGTAGTTTGATATATTCAAAGTGCTGAATGGGAAAAATCTGCAGGCAAGAATACTCTATCCAGCAACACTATAGTTCAGAATAGAAAGAGAGATCAAGAGTTTCCCAGACGAACAAAACCTGAAGGAGTTTGTGACCACTGAACCAGCCCCAAAGAAAAATTAAAGAGGATCCTTTGAGTGCAAAGGAGAGACCAAAAATGAAAAAGACAAGAAGAAATAGAGAAAACCTCTAGAAACAATGAGAAAACAAGTAACAGAATGGAATAAACACGTATCTATCAATAATTACTTTGAATGTAAACAGACAAAACCGTCCAATCAAAAGACAAGGTGTCAGAATAGATTAAAAAAAAGACCCATCTATATGCTGCCTAGAAGAGATTCATTTTAGACCTAAAGACACCTGCAGATTGAAAGTGAGTGAGTAGAGAAATATTTATCATGCAAACCGATGTCAAAAGAAAGTCAGAGTAGAAATACTTATATTGGACAAGGTAAAACTTTTTGTTCTTGTATTGTTTTTATCCTGCTTTGGCATCAGGGTACTACTTGGCCTTATGGAATGATTTTTAAATGTGTTTCCTCTAGGGATGCCTGGGTGGCTCAGTTGGTTAAGTGGCTGCCTTCAGCTCAAGTCATGATCCCAGCGTCCTGGGATCGAGTCCCACATTGGGCTCCTTGCTGGCCAGGGAGCCTGCTTCTCCCTCTGCCTGCCACTCTGTCTGCCTGTGCTTGCTCTTTTGCTCTATCTCTGACAAATAAATAAATATAATCTTTTAAAAAAAAGTGTTTCCTCTATTCCATTAGTTGTAAAATTTTGATGAAGATTGTCATTAATTTTTTTTAAATATTTAGTAGAATTCACCAACGAAACCATGTAGCTTGGACTTTTCCGTGCTGAGAAATTTTTGATTCCTAATTCAACTTTCATTCTTGTTATTGGTCTATAGTTCCTGGATTCAAGATTTATGATTCAATCATGGTAACTTGTGCATTTTTAGGAATTATCTGGCATTTTTTTCTAAGTTATCTGATTTGTTAGTATGTAATTATTTATAGTCACCTGTTATCATGTTATGCATGTCTGTGGTTATCTGTTGTATTGTTTTCTCTTCCATTTCTCATTTTGGTTTTTGAGTCTTCTCTCTTTTTTTCCAAGTTAATGTAGTAAAAATATTACCAATTTTGTTTTTTTTTTTAAGAAAACTAGTCATTACTTTCAATGTTATGTTATTGCTTATTATGATCTCTATTTTATTTATTTCTGATTTTTCTTAACTCCTTCCTCTACTAAATTTTGGGAAGGTTTTCTCTTTTTCTGGCTCATTGAAGTGTCATGTCAAGTTGTTTATTTGAATTGTTTCTTAGTGCAAGCATTCAGAGCATTGAAAGGAAAAGAAACAAAAAGAAAGGTCTTAATGGCAATTTCCCATTAGTCTTCTCTTTAGCGTGTCAGTGCAGTGCAGCTCAAACAACAGCTTTAAATTCAGATTTTCTAAAGTGTCCCAGTTTCTAGTTGCCTGGACTCAGACAATTCTCAAAGTCTCAGTTTTCCCAATCAGCAATAATGATAATACCTCTCTCAGAGCTATGATGAAGGCCATGAAAAAGACATATGTAAAAGGACATAGATAGAAGGACCTGGCACAGTTTCTGGCCCACAGTAATACTCAATAAATGTACTTACGTTCTTTCTCTTTCTCTATTTCCTTTCCTTTCCCCCCCTCTCAAACTTATAAAGTCCCTACACTAAAGTAAATCGTATTAATCATAAAGTAAAAACTAAATAAAAATAAACAAATTGTAGGATACCCAATTGGTAGCTACAGACATTTAGAAAATTTGGTATGAAAACCCCACATATTAGGTGTTGGAAGTATTGTGAGTAGAGGAATATTCTCCTTCACTTTCTCTGATAATATTAATATCACCATATGATCGAGGTACTGCCTAGCTGAAAATAGGTCTTACATCTGAAGAGCACTTGCAACAAGACACAGAAGTTGACCAGGACTTCTTTATATTCTATTTTCCAGTGGTTCCTTTATTCTGAAAGTATAGCATTTGGAGTCCGGCTTTTTCTTTCTGAACTGACATCAAACTCTCTCCACCCCCTGGTGAAATAAAGACTATGATCAGAAGGGTTGGGTGCTACAGCTTCTCTTCAAGCAAGCCCACTTTGTGTTGAACAACTACCCAAATCAATTGATGGAACGCTGCGTAGAAGATGTGAATAATATATTATTGACCATTTTCTTACTTAGAAAATGGAGGGAGTCTGAGCAGTTGCTTATTAGTTTGTCTAACCCACCTCACAGTTTCAGTTTTCAATTTCAGTTTTCTAGTTTATGCATTATGTGAAGCTTCCTAAATTATTGCACTCAGCCTAACCCAAGGTATCTGAGTTTATATTTATTGGTGTAAATAGCAATTTAGCAGGGTGATGGTATTTGTTACGCACAAGTAATTTGAATTCAGTCAATTTTCTTTGCAAAATTCAGATTACAGCCAGTATTAAATTCCCCACAAGAAATCAAACAAACAGAGGCAATATGTGCTATGAAATGAAAGGAACCCAAACAAGCTCAGAGCCAGTTGGGCTCTGCCAGGTAACGTTATTGAATTTGGCATTGTGAGAAAAGGGTTCAAAGAATACAACCACCCGGGACTATTGGATTTCAACAGAGCGAAGTTGGACGGATTAAGGGATCTAGCCAACAAGACACAGAGAGACAGCCCACAGCTCAAGTAGTAAGTGCTATTCCCAGCAGTCTCAGAGGGCCCCCTGAGTAAAACCTCAGTGGATTGGAATTTCTCTAAAAGGAACATGAATCTTTAGATGGATTCACCAAAGTGGGTGTAATTCAAAGACCTGGGCAAAATATCATGCTAGCTATGGAGGGAAGTAAAGGTGGAAAAGAGAGTGGAATAAGAAAGAGTTACAGGTTGGGGCGCCTGGGTGGCTCAGTGGGTTAAAGCCTCTGCCTTCGGCTCGGGTCATGATCCCAGGGTCCTGGAGTCGAGCCCCACATCGGGCTCTCTGCTCCGCGGAGAGCCTGCTTCCTCCTCTCTCTCTCTGCCTGCCTCTCTTGCCTACTTGTGGTCTCTGTCTGTCAAATAAATAAAAAAAATCTTTAAAAAAAAAAAAAGAAAAGAAAAGAAAGAGTTACAAGGAGGAAACAGGCAAGCAGTGTAGAGCTGAATACATTCTAGGAAGCCAGATAAGAAAAAGTACATGCACACAGATTCTTCCAGACTTATAAGGAAAAGGGGAGAAATGAATACAGGATATTAAGAGGAACAAGCCCAATAAATGAATAAGAAGGTGAAAAATATATCCCAATGATGGGGCGCCTGGGTGGCTCAGTTGGTTGAGTGGCTGCCTTTGGCTCAGGTCATGATCCCAGGGTCCTGGGATCGAGTCCCACATTGGGCTCCTTGCTCGGCGGGGAGTCTGCTTCTCCCTCTGCTTCTGCCTGCCACTCTGTCTGCCTGTGCTTGCTCTCTCTCTCTCCCTCTCTCTCTCTGATAAATAAATAAATAAATAAATAAATAAATAAATAAATAAATAAATAAGAAAAATATATACCAATGAATCAAACACTCTAAATAACCAGTAAGTATCCTCCTTTTCCCTACATTTTCTATCTCCTATTCCTACAGGTCTTTCCTTGGTTCCTGAATATAAGATAAAGTTTCTCCACTTTTGGGTAAGCCTTTACACTTTTCACTGCCCACAGAATTCTTCCATTCCTACCTGTAAGACTAGCTAATAATTCTCACTCATTGGATTTCAGTTTAAATAACACTTCCTCCGGAAAGCATTTCCTAATCAATCTCTCTGTTAGAGGTTCCAACAGCACTTTTGTTTTTGAGACACTTAATACACTTGAAATTAATTATTTAGGACCTGAGTTCCCTGAGAGAAAAATCTATGAGAGCAAGGACTATATCTACCTTCTTGACAGTGATGTCCTCAGTACCTAGAAAGTAATTAGGTGAATTTTCTGGATGAATATAATGGAAAATTCATTTGATGACTGTACAGTTGACCCTAAAATAAAACAGGCTTGAACTGCATAGTCCACTTATATGTGGATTTTTTCAATAAATATTGTATATTATATATGTATTTTCTATATGATTTTCTTAATAATATTTTCTTTTCTCTAGCTTACTGTATTTTAAAAAGATAGTACCTAATACATATGGTATATAAAATGTGTATTAATTGACAGTTTATGTTGTCAGTAAGTCTTCTCATCAACAGTAGGTCATTAGTAGTTAAGTTTTGGAGGAGTCGAAAGTTGTATGGGAATTTTTAACTGCATCGGATGGAGGTTGGTGCCCTTAACCCCCATGTGGTTCAAGAGTCAACTATAGTATATTCAAGTATATGGTAGCTAGGCTCACAGCAATGTCATGGTTGTCCTGTCTCTGCTGTGTATTTCTTTACCCCCTCCTCACTTTAAGCCATGGTTTAATGAACTTCATGGCCAAGCTTTGACAGACACCTTAAATTGGCTCACATATTACCTAATTCCAACCCTTTTTTCCTTCCCCATGCTTTCTGTATTTGTCAGAATACTAATTTATGCTAATACAAATAACCCCCAAATTTCTGTGATTTAAATAAAAGAGCTCTATTTACCACCTATGCAAATCCACTATGGAGCCAGGCAACTGTCCACGTCCAGGGCAGCTGTCCCCAACACTAGGGCTCCGTAATCCAAGCTACTTTGGTCTTGTGGCAACCCCATAGCAGTAACATGCTTGCCCTGTTTCCATGCTTGCTCTGAGGTAGAAGGAAGCATGAAGACTCAGAGTGTCTCTTGAATGCCTTGGCCTAAAAGTGACCCTTTTTGTATATACTGTGTTGGGAAAACTACCCACAGGCCCACATTTAACTTCATGGGATAAAAAGTGTTCCCGGAAGTAGAGGAGAACTGGATAACAGTAGATGCTGGTAATGTCTATGACATATTCTAATCTAGAACCTGGAAAGCTACATACTCATTTCTCAACCTCCCTTGCAGTTCAGTATAGACAAGGGAGATGGAAGAATTTCCCTTCTTTACCAGCTCACTTTCCAAAATCCCTCAAGGACTTTGTCTAACCTGTCTGAAGTGCCCACTCCTGGACCAATTTCTGTCGTCCTTCCGTCGGTCAGCTTGGGTCCGGCAACATCATCTCAGCTCCAAGTAATAGAAAGAACGATCACTGGCTTAAACAAATTTAGGTATAATCACTGAAATGCTTTCTTTGGCATCTCGGAGCTACTGAGTCAACTCCAGCGGTTGCTTACACCTGTAGTCCCTGTCATGTAAGACATATAAGTCTCTAAATTTATTAAAGCCAATTCTTTTATGTGGGAAGTTGAGAAGATATGAGCCTGGGATTTACTTGCTGCTAGAGTGCTGGTCTCACTGAGATAACCCATCTGAAAGAAAGAAGAAAAGCCCACAGAGAAGCAAAGAGTAATGATGTAGAGAAAAACAGGGAGAAACAAACCTGAGAGCTTTCAAGCTCAGGGACCCACTTGATATCATAGAGCATATTACACGCTTCAAATCACTTTCCTAGCCATTGTCTGATTTCAAATAATAATTCCAATGAGACAGGCAAGGCCGGTATCATTAGCAGAGTGTGTGGAAATCTGGAAAAATGAGGGCTAGTACCAGATTTGTCACGCATTCACTGTTCAGGCTTAAGTGTGTCTGTAAAATAAGGAATTTGAGCTAGTCTGGTATGGGAAATACGAACTCAACCTTTGACCTCAGAAACATTTTTAGAGTCTGGCTCATCCATTTGTAGGCTGTATAACTCCTGGCAAATGTAATTAACTTACCTAAGTTTCTTTCACTTCATCGGAAAAATTGGGATGGTAATGTGTTCTTCATGCTGTTGTAACGATTAAACAAAATAAATATCAAACATCTAGCACAATGCTTGACCCATAGTATTTGGCTCATGTGTATTTCTCAGGAAACAGAATTTCCTTGCCAATACATTTATCTTCTTCCAAGATTCACTTCAACCATGAACTTATATTTTCATTTTACATCTGAGTTTACTGAGTCACTGAAGGGTTAAAGACTTGCTCAGATCAATCTAACTACCCAGAGTTTGAAATGGGACCTGGTTCTGAAATGGAATCATAATCTATGTCTCTAATCTAATGGTCTTATTTTTTAATAACAATATTTAATAATAAATGTGTATAAATTTAATAATAAATGTATTATTTCCAGGATGCCCAAATCCCCACAATCCCTTCAATTCATCCAGCATTCATCAAGCAGGTATTACACAAAAGCAAACTGTCCACCATCCCTTAAGGCATCATGTTCCTCCCATTGCCATAATCTCCCTGCAGACACAGGACGTTTATAGTATCATATAATTTGAGAATTGAAAGAGACCTTAAAAGTAATTAACTTTCTACTCAGAACTAGAATTCCCTTTCTTTTTTTTTTAAGATTTTATTTATTTGTTTGACAGACAGAGATCACAAGTAGGCAGAGAAGCAGGCAGAGAGAGAGGGGGAAGCAATCTCCCTGCTGAGCAGAGAGCCTGATGCGGGGCTCCATCCCAGGACCCTGAGATCATGACCTGAGCTGAATGCAGAGGCTTTAACACACTGAGCCACCCAGGGGCCCCTAGAATTCCCTTTTTTTTTTTTTTTAAGATTTTATTTATTTATTTGTGAGAGAGAGAGAGAGCGAGCACGAGCACAGGCAGACAGAGTGGCAGGCAGAGGCAGAGGGAGAAGCAGGCTCCCTGCGGAGCAAGGAGCCCGATGCGGGACTCGATCCCAGGACGCTGGGATCATGACCTGAGCCGAAGGCAGCTGCTTAACCAACTGAGCCACCCAGGCGTCCCTAGAATTCCCTTTTTAATCTCCCTGATTTGTGGCCATCTAGCTTCTGACAGGACATTCCAGCACAGATGTCATTGATGTTGAGAATGTTGTGGCTCTGGTGACATGGTTTTAGAAGTCAGCCCCCTTTTGGTTGCTGGTATCAGAAATTTAACTCAAACCACCCATGCCAAAAAAGAGTATCTTTTCTCATCTACTAACCTCTGAACTTATTAGGCCAGGTTTCAGGCATTTCCCAATAAAGGGGCTTGACTACTACCATCAGGATCTGATCTTATTACCCCCCCCCTCATTCCTTAGCTCTATCTCTGAACCAGTTATAATATCACAGGGTTGCAAAACTCTGACTTACCAAGCTCAAGGCTCATATCCAATCCTTTGTCGCAGACAAAGTCAGTACCCGTAAACCCTAAGCTCTGAGAGTGAGAAAGGGACAGCTCCCCAGAAGAAATCAGGATAATATCACTAAGAAGAATGAAAAATGAGAATTAAGCAGGAAAAAACAACAAAGTTCACTGCATGCTATCTTGTTTCATATCCTGAAGCAGAAAAGGGAGCTAACGACTTCTTTTCCACAACCTTGAAGGTTAAAATAAAGCTAACATTTGGAACAGGCCTTGCTATATCTGTCAGGAATTCTTTTGACAGCAAGTAACTAAATAGCCAACCAACACCTGCTTAAACAACATAAAATTCATTTTTCTCACAGAGAAAATGAGTGCTTTTTAGCCCTGATTCCTAAGTTTAACAGTGTCAGTTCTCTGGGTTGACAACTCTGAGCTCAGATAATACATCCAGCAAGGTAGTCACACCAACCCTAAGTAACATACCTTCAAAATCAGGAAGCAAAAGACACTTTACAGCAATTTGTATACTTCTTTCTGATCTAGAAAAGAGATCACTTTTGCAGAAACCTTTGGAAGACCTCTATCTTCATGGCCAGAAGTGGATCACATGGCCACATCCAGCAGCAGGAGATATTGGTACCTGCTTTTCCAGGCTCTCGAATGGGAGGCAGACCAAAGGGGGTCATGGCTTTGAGTATCAGCATGGTCTACCTACCATAAATACGTTAGCAAATCTGGTTTTGATTCTTCTTCCTTCCACCCAACCAAATAAGGCTCCTTGCCCTATTAGAGCTGAAGAGAATAGGTCTTGACCCCTTTACCTCAGGACCCCCATAATAGTTCAAAAGAGTAATCAGACCTTTTCAAAATAGCAATTGAACTGTATACTCTGCAGAAGAAAAATCAAAGATTATGTCTATATTCCATAGAAACTAGCACAGGACTTGGCAAATTGCAGACAATAAATATTTTAAACTAAACCAAATGTCCTGTTCAAAAAGTCATTTTCTATTGATAGTCAATATTAATCACAGGTGAAATTTTACCTATTTGCTCTTTTAGAGTTTTCCCTTTTAGAGTTACCTAGTTGAACACATAGGGAGCCATTTTACTGGATTTTAATGTGTTGGTTGGCTTGCCGTTACTCTGTTCAACAATCAAAGGATCTTAGGGGCACCTGGGTGGCTTAGTGGGTTAAGCCTCTGCCTTCAGCTCAGGTCATGATCTCAGGGTCCTGGGATTGAGACCTGCATCAGGCTCTCTACTCAGCAGGGAGCCTGCTTCCTCCTCTCTCTTTGCCTGCCTCTCTACCTACTTGTGATTTCTCTCTCTGTCAAATAAATAAATATAAAAACAAAATTCTTTAAAATCTGCCTGCCTCTCTACCTACTTGTGATTTCTCTGTCAAATAAATAATTTTTTTTAATTCTTTAAAAAAAAGAAAAACAGTCAAAGGATATTTAGAGGAGCAAACTTCATCAGCCATGTGCTCTAATCCAGTGGTTTCCAAACTTTCCATGGAGTGACTGTCAAAAGCACTCAGGAAGCTTTTACTTACAGATTCCAACTCACCAGCCTCAGAATTTCTGACTCCATGGACTCCAGGTGAAGCATTTTTTTTTAAATTTTTTTTTTAATTTTTATTTCTTTTCAGCTTAACAGAATTCATAGTTTTTGCACCACACCCAGTGCTCCATGCAATGCGTGCCCTCCATAATACCCACCACCTGGCTCCCCCAACCTCCCACCCTCCGCCCCTTCAAAACCCTCAGGTTGTTTTCCAGGGTCCATAGTCTCTCATGGTTCATCTCCCCCTCCAATTTCCCTCAACTCCCTTCTCCTCTCCATCTCCCCAGGTGAAGCATTTTTTTTAAATTTATTTTTATTTTTTATTTTTTAAAGATTTTATTTATTTATTTGACACAGAGAGAGAGATCACAAGTAGGCAGAGAGAGAGAGGAGGAAGCAGGCTCCTTGCTGAGCAGAGAGCCAGATGTGGGGCTCGATCCCAGGACCCTGGGATCATGACCTGAGCCGAAAGCAGAGGCTTTAACCCACTGAGCCACCCAGGTGCCCCCAGGTGAAGCATTTTTAACAAGTTTCCAATTCCAGCTGAGTTTTGAAATGCTAGTCAAATGAATCAAACTAATCAACTCAAACAGACCAAACAGCTCTGTTTTCATTCACATTTTGCAGTCTGCTAGGCAACCTGTTGTCAAAGGTCTGCCCAGCAACCCAGTGACTACTTTGTTTGACTGTTGAAAGACCCCCAAACAGTCGAAATCCTTCCAAAAAGATAGGGAATGTCTTATTCATGGGACCTTTTTGAGACGGTAATTTTAATGCCTGCCATATAGACAAGATTTGCCAAGCTCTGTGTCTTCCCAGAAACCAGTCCAAAGATAATTCATAAACCAAAGTCATCAACTCTGCCTCCCCAGCAGGAATCTCTCACTCCCACTCCCTGGACACATGATCCATACCAATGACGAACTTTAAAACATCATCTTGCATATATTTATGCTCAGTCAGAGACTTGAAAATTCCTCTTTGTTCTTATCCACTTAGATTTAATGTTTTGCCCAATTTCCCAAGCTCAATGGCTTGCAAAATCTTTGAGATTTTCTCCCCACTCCATCACAGCTCTTTGCTCCATTTTATTTTGGAGACCTAGTGACCCAGAATGTCCAAGTAAGCCAAATATCACAATAGCATTCATTTATCCAGCCAACAGAAAGAATGATCTGTCTCAGGTGCATTATTTTTCCATCTGCCCAGTAAACACAGTAATGTACAGCAAGAAAAGCAAATGTTTCTTGCATACTATGTCTAAACCCCTGAGCACTAAGATATAACATTTCTTGTCCTTTAGAATTAGGTTGTTTTAATCAAAGCAGAATTGTCTGTACCTAACTTCTATCCCACTGAGAAGTTGGTATTTGACTCTATCATTCTACAAAACACACAAGTGACATACAAAGAGGAGCCTTCACCCAAGCAAGACTGGCAAATCCCCAGGTTCTTAGGGCAATAGCCAGTGTTTTCAGCCTTTGATACTTCCTCTTGAAGAAGAAACAAAAAGATGGATTGATTTCCCCCACTGAACAAATAGTAGGCCTCCACCCAGCGACCTCTAGTCCTGAGAAGGAGATTGTCAATCAAAAGGTAAATACAGTTCTCTTCACTTATCCTCCCTTCCTCCCTCCCACTTTCAGTTAACTGGAACAAAAGAATAACAATTCAGCAACACAATATGGTTAACAAAATCTGGTATCAATACTTATCAAGGAAACAATTTCCCCGCTGTATTTAATATTCCTTGTATCTTCATGGATATATTCTGCTTTCCTTTGGGCTACATGTTGAAAGAACAAAGAATCTAGATATAAGTGAATGTAACAACTAGAGTTCGGGACCTATTAAGGAAAACAGCCTAGTGTTCCATAGTTTGAAGAACCTGGGAAGCTGGAGTGGGTTGGAGGCAACGTGACAAAATAACACTTTCTAAAAACTACCAAAGTGATACACACTAAATACTGAGCCCAAAGAAATTAGCTAAATTACAATAAGAGATGGGACAATTAGACACTAGAAAAAATATTATATTAATCAATGTTAGCTATTGAGCATAGTTATGATTATCTGAGAAAATAGGCTCAGAGATTTCCTCAGATTCTCCCAGGTAACTATGTGGTAAAGTCGGGATTTAAGCCCAGGTCTGATAGACAGACACCCTGGAGAGTTGGATAGGTTTATGGAGAGACATGGAAAGAAACAGTAAAAGAAAACCCCACTTCATTCTCTCAACCTCATTAGTAAAACTGACGTTATGAATTTATTTCAGTCCCCACCCTCCTCTAATCAGGATGGCCATGTTTTGCTACTATTTTTTTTTTTGCCAGTATTTATAACAAAGTTTTAGGATAGAATATCTAGGATTGTTATGGCCAGTCAAAAGAAAAGTATGTAAATTGTACTATTGTAAGACTGTCTTATTGTAAACCAAGATTTGCTTCTGCCCCTGGGGTCTTCCTGCCTGTGGGAAGATTATACATCTTGCCCTATAGACATTAGGTTCAGTCATATAACTTGTTTGCAGGGGGTTTGTGCAGCCTTACCTTAGGGAACTTAGGAGTGCCCATGTGAATTTCTTTAGCCAGTGAAATGTAGGCAGAAGTAATGCATGTCAATGCATTCGCACTTCCAAATAAGAACTTTTAGAGCCAATTCATGTCCACCATGTTTTGTTTCCTTTTGTCACAGACTGTCAATGACCCAAACAGAAGCTGCTCTGTTGGCCCGAGTAGAGGAGTGATAACATCAAGTGGAATCATTGCCAACCTATGATGGACATTCAGTGTGAGCACAAAGCAAATCTTCATTGTTGTCACCATTAAGATTTCAGGGTCATTTGGTAGTGTGATCTGACTGATAAAAGAAAGTAATCCTGATATCAGCATTCCAAGGCTTCCTAAGTGACTGTCCTAAAACTAGAGTACTTGAAGTCGATATAGGAAGGGTGGCTACTTCATCATGACTTCTTGATCCAAACTATTTGATCTAAACAATTTCAACCAAACCCCTTCCTCCAAGTCCTACAAATTTGGGTTGAGAGTCAAAAACATAATATTTTAATCTATATATAGAATGCCTCTACTGGTTCTGTTTAAAATAACAAAACCAAACCTATGAAAACACTGCCTAGAATTGGACACAGTTCTTAAGACTTAATCAGTGCTATTGTAACCAATCAGACATGGGTTCTAACTCACTACATGTGAGAGGTAGGCATATTATTACCTGTCTCTTCAAATTGTGGTTATTGCTTATTACTTATTGCTGAAACAAGGACAATAATGGTATTGTGGGGACTGTGAAGTCAGAGAGGTATCAGGAAAATGCAAATCCAAACCACAGTGAGATAGCACCTCACCTGGCTAACATGGTATTACCAAAAGATAAGAGGTAACAAGTGTTGGGGAAGCTGCAGAGAAAAGGGAACTCTTACACACTGATGGTGGGAATGTCCATTGGTAAACAGTATGGAGGTTCCTTAAAAAATTAAAAACAGAACTACCATATGATTCAGCAATTCCATTTCTGAGTATATTTGCGAAGGGGACCATCTCAAAGAAATACCTTTACCTCTATGTTCATTGCACTATTATACACAATAACCAAGACATGGAAATAATCTAAGTGTCTATAAATGGATAAAGAAAGTGTTATATATATATATATGTATATGTGTGTGTGTATCTATATATATACACACACATTTATATGTGTGGAATATTTTATATATTAAATATATATGGGATGGAATGTTATTCAACTATTAAAAAGAAGGATATCCTGCCATTTGCAACAACATGGATGGATCTTGAGGGAATAATGTTATGTAAAACAAGTCAGAGAAAGACAACTACTATATGATCTCAATTACATGTGGTATCTTAAAAAAAAAAAATCACCACTCAGAGAAAACAGATTGGTGACACAGGCAGGAGGTACAGTGGGAGAAATTACTGAAGGTCCTCAAAAGGCACAAACTTTATTTATAAAACAAACTCTAGAAATGTAATGTAAAGGATAGTGACTATAGTTAACAATACTATATCATACATTTGAAAGTTGTTAAGGGAGTAGATCATAAAAGTTCTCATTATGAGAAAAACAACTGTAACCTAATGAGGTGATAGATGTTAACTTGCTGTGGTAATCATTTCCCAATATATACAAATTTCAAATCATTACAATGTACAACTTATACAATATTTTATGTCAGTCATATCTCAATAAAACTGGAAAAACTAAACAAACACTCTAAAATGCATTGAATGAAAGATGGGTATTGTGGGAATACAATGAGGTAAAGTACATAAAATCCTTGCCTGCACCTGCCACGTGGTTAAAGTACTCAACAAATGTTAATTACTTTATGAACAAAGGCACTGCAGGGTATAAGAGAATAAATCACAGTCTAATAGAGATGATAAAATATAATCATAAATAACTATAATAAAAGCAAAATGTTTAAATGCTTTGAGAGTGCCACAGATAAAGTGCTACTGAAAAACAGAGGAGGAAAGACAGAACAAGTGTAACTGGAAAGGAAGGAGAGAGAAACCAGAGAAGACTTCACAGAAAAGTTGGCATTTGGATTGGACCACTTACGTTATTTAAGATCCTTTAATTATGGATCTACACTCTACATTTTTCCCAGATTTTGACTACAAGAGAATGCTCTTTCTTGAAAATTTGCAATCCTTCCCTTTAATAGACAGTAAACTGTGACCTATCATGCCTCCTTCTCTGCATTTGAGTGAAAGATCTGGATAAATATGTTTAATTTTGGTAAGCATCTCAGACTTTGTCCCCCACCACCACCTTTCTTCCTTAGTCTTCTGATTTTGCCGTTGGTCATTTTTACTACCTTATGCAAACCTCATGCTTGTATTTTTATCATAAGCTTCCTCAAGTCCATTCTTGCACATTGGTAGGGCATGTGTTTTTATCTTCTTCCTGGGCTTTCGTTAGCATTTTATTTTGGTAACTTGTTTAAGGATAGAGGAGATTACTCATTCTTTTATGGCTTATCCAGTAAAATAAGTAAAATAAGCGAGGCTGTAATGCATGGATACCAGTGCCATTAGCATTTTTGTCAGTTGATAAAAAGGCAATCCATATGAAAACATAATATTGGGAAAACAAGAACCCAACAGACTTATTTGTATGAACTGACCATTTGAAACTCTGAATTATTAATTTCATTGTAGTCATTAATGTAATGCCTTTCCATAAGACCTAAAGGAAATGTCTAAAAGGATTTTCAAAACTAAAATGGCCAACCAGATAATCACACCCATCAGTAATTGTTAAGAGAGTGGCAAGATAATACATCCCTGTCAAAATTAAACTTTCATTCAGAATGAGTAGTAAAGAACTGCAGAGAAAGCTTTCTGTTCATTAAAACACAACATGTTTACTACATAATGAGGAATTGTTCTCTGGCAAAAAGAGATTGGAAACAGTTCACTGGTAACTCATAGTTCAGTTGTTTAGAAACTTTTGCAGAAAATTACGTATCATTCTTATGTAACTTAAGATTTGCGGTAATATAGTACCATGTCCATTTCATAGCTCACCTTTGCCAAGGCTTGTTTATAAAGAAAAATAGAAAGTAAATGGGAAAATGCTCATATCCTAAAGATAACCACTATTGAGCTTGGTTTATCACACTGTTTTTTTAGCTATTTAAACTTTGTTGACGAAAAATTATTTTATGAATGTGCTCCCATATCAATACATCATTATTTTCCCATACTACATGGAATTCTATCATTTAAATTTCACATAATATATTTAATAAATCCCCACTACTAGGGATTTTGGATAGTTCACTTGCTGTGAATATTGTAATGCAATTGTCTTTACATATATACAATTGCTCCATTCTGAGAATTTCCTCTAAGTGGTATTTTCTATGTCAAAACAAAGTACATGTTTAAGGCTTTTGATACAATTTCCCAATACCCATTTATATGCCATAAGCAATATAAGAAACTGTTGACATTTCCTTGTGCTTTCCAGGACAGAATATTATTAATGCTTTTTAAATGTTGGTTCTTATAACACGTATGTTTTAATTTCTGAGTCTTTCTTCCTTAAAGATTAGGTAGCTCCAGAGCATGAGATTCACCCAAGAATCTCTCAGACCTAGGAGCTTACAGTGTAATTACAATCATGCTTTTTTCAAGAGTGAGAATGTATAGTACCAGTCTATAGCCTTCATGATGGGCCTATTAACCTGGCATGACTGAAGAGTTGCCTGACCTACTTCTGGGATATCTTACAACAAGGCATGTCACCAACAGTTTGAAGAGACTGGTTAAGTCAGGCTCTACCCAGCCTCTCAGATAAAGTGCCACTTCACTAAACTAAATGATACCCAGGTACCAGCAATTTACGTTGTAGTATCCTGCTATGTCAGAAGGATTGAAGCACTCTTCATTATAAGTGCTGTAAAGGAAGTGTCTTATTCATTCCTGAGATTTAGAAGTAAGAACTTAACCTTTACGCTTAAGTATTTCCGACATATAAATTAAAAGGAAACCGGTTGCAATTATAAATGAGCATTGTGAAACATAAATTGTGAATGTCAGGGCTGAATACCATTTAAATCAACCATGAATATTTCTGTATCTCTAAATGGTCTGTTCTAAAACCTTTCTTTTCCCATGATTAGAATTATCAGGCAAAGGTATTTACCTTGACTCTATAATTCTCAAACAACAAAAAGCCCCCCTAACTTTTTGTGATAAAGAAAATGGGAAATGGGAAGCATGCCCTTTAAATACCAACTTCTAATTGCAAAGATGTGAATATGTAAATCCAATTACATACATATAAGGATTAGATATTAATTGGATCTGCCCTGATATAAATTGCAAACTTAATTCTTTTATTAGAAGTAATCATCACTTTCCATTTTGGCATTTGGTAATAACTGACAAAATATCACAGCTTCTCTTTTGCTCTGAGATTTGTTGAGGCAACATTATATCTCATACAGATTAAATATCTTTGTCCTGAACTCTGGAGCCATTAGAATATGTGCTAACACTTTAGTTGAAAGGAATAAAGAAGTGATCGTACCACAATGACCTCTTAATCACTGGACATTTAGATGGCCACACATCTTAATTGGCTGGCAGGTAGTAAGAAATGGTCAGATGGTAGGAGACAGAGTTCTCCAATCAACAATTTCAAGAATGCTCTTTGGGGACATGCTCATCCTGGCTTCTGCCTCACTGATACCACACAAGTATTTGAGACTCGTTGGTATCCTTCTACATTCTTCTTTATCTCTTCTTATAATAATTTGTTGATATCCATTGTGATGGCTAAGTGATGCCCTGATTCCTGGCAAACATTATTTCTGGATGTGTCTGTAACAGTGTTTCTGGAAGAGATTAACATTTGAATTGGTGAAGTGAGTAAAGCAGAGGACCTTCCCCAGTGGGTGGGTATCACCCACTCACTGAGGCCCCAAACAGAACCAAAAGAAGGGGGAAGAGTAAATTCAACTTTCTCTCTGTTTGAGCTAGAGTGTTCATCTTCTCAAACACTGGCACTCCTGATTCTTAGGCCTTTGTATTTGGACCTAATTATACCACCAGCTGTCCTATTTCTCCAGCTTACAGAAAGTAGGCTGAGGAGTTCTCAGCTATCATAATAACATAAGCCTATTTCTATGATAAATAACTCTCTAAGTAGATACATGGAGAGGCAGGTATAGAAATAGAGGAGTATATATCTCCGAGATCACCAAGTGTAAAAGACATGATTAGACTCTGCTGGTCATTTGAGCACTGTAGTAACACTTACTCACCTTTAGAGTCCTTATTCCAGTATCATATATATAGAATATCTCATTGAATACCCTCTCTAATAGGTATATGAGACATATACTACTATATACTTAATACTAAAATACTATACTATATATCTCATTACATATATATTATGTATATCTATGATATACTATAACAGATATCTCATACATCTATTATATACATCTATTTAATACATCTATTTTAATTATCTATTATATATAATTATATGTATATATTATACACTGTAATAGGTATTTATATCCATTTTATAATATATGCCAAGAAGGGAGGAGCAGTTGCTAAGACCCTAAGGAAAAGCAGGTTTGGTATGTTCTAGAAACAGAAAGGAGATCAAGATATCCTTTGGGGCACATGGAGGAGGCAGAGAGGATAAAAGGAAATACCCTCAGAGTGGTGACTAGAGGGAAAACCATCTAGGTCCTCATAGGTAGTGGTATGGATATTAGTCCAGGTAACATGTCCATTTAGAAAAATTGAGCAGACTTTACTTCTATTTTTAAAAATCACTCTGGTTTCTGAGTAGAGAAAAGACAATCAAGAGTCTAGCAGTGCAAACAAGAATATGGTTAAGTGACAGCTGAAATTATCCAGGCAAGACATACTGGTTTGGGACTGGGCAGAGGAAACAGAAGGTAGGGGCAACAGTATTTGTTGGTCTGGAATGGAAAAGAGAGAGAGAAGTCAAGATGACTTCTAGGTTTTTGGCCCTAGCAACTAGAAGAATGAGTTTTCATTTACTGAGAAGGAAGACTAAGAGAGAAACAGGTTTAGAAATACAATTTTTTAGACATTTTAGTTTGAGATAAGTACTTAATATCAAATGGAGATTTGGGGTGGGCAGGTGGCTAATGTATAAAGTTCAGAGGTGAAGGCAAAGCAGGCTGTGTATGTTTGGGAGTCATAGGTGGTATTTAAAGCACAAGAGTAGATGAGATCACCAAAGGAATGATTTAGATATAGAAAAGATCAAATCCTATACCCAGGGACACTCCAATTAACAGAGATCTGAAAGATGAGGACAACTTAGCCAAGGATACTGAGAAATAGTGTCTAATGAGGTATTAGTAAGAAAGTCTCTTAGTATAAATAAAAATATAGTGTTATACCTATAAATAGTCATTAATCATTATAGGTAATTTACTCTGCCTGGGTTCTGTGACAACATGTAGATAAAAATGTTACTGCTCTCTAAGGGAGCACAGTGAATAGCTACACTAATCAGTCTCCTAAAATGGCTATCCATGAGTCCTCCCAATATTCACACCCTTTGTAATCCCCTCTCCTTGAGTACAGACTGGACCTAGTGACTTGCATACAATGAATAAAATATGGTATAAGCAATGGGAGATGATTTCTAAGACTAAGTTACAGAAGACTGAGACTTTAATCTTGCTAACATCGTCTCTCTAGCTTTTCTTACATGCTTCCCTTGATGAAGACAACCACTTGACAAAGGACTGAGGGTAACCTCTAGCCAATTGGACAATGAGGAACTAAGACACTCCGTCCAACAGCCCTTGAATAAACTGAATTCTTCCAACAACTATTTGAGTGAGCTTGGAAACAGATCCTTCCCCAGTAGTACCTTCAGATGAGATCATGGTCAATACCTCGATTGCAGGCTATGAAAGGCTAGGAAGCTATTAAGGCATGATTAGATTCCTGATCCATAGAAACCATGAAATAATAAATGTAGTTTTAAGCCCTGACTAGATTCCTGATCTACAGAAACTGAAATTATAAATGTTGTTTTGAGCCACTAAACTTTGAGTGATTTGTTATTCAGCAATAGATAACAAATGCAGTAAGGAAAATAAGACAATTCAGAGATCTCTATAGAACAAAGCAGCATTTATTGAAGCTCCCTTCCCCCATTCTTATTTCAGGAATCTAATGCTCTATGATAATAGTCATAATAATCTTAGTATGAATCATTATCATTGAGTCAACTTTCCTCTGATTACTTGCAGCTTGGGTATTATCTAAAATTGAAGAATGAAAATAACCAGTGAACAAGTGAGAAGAAATTTTTGAATAAAAATACTTTCCTAGCACCTCTGAATTAATACTGAAGAACACAGTCAGACTCTGCTCCTGGTTTAAACACTTTAAATCATCTCATTTGTTTTGAAACTCCTCTCTCCTCTCCTGCTGACTCTTCAGCTAGTCCATCCCCACCTTGGTGACATAACTCTAATTTAAGCTTCTTTCAAAACCCATTATTTCCACTTCACTGCCCTTGAATGCTGTTGAATTAAGATACCAGCATAATTAATGGACCACCTTGCTAACACTATTTCTTCTTCATATCATGAGGAAATGTCAAGTCACATTTCCTTTGGAAATCAACACCAGTAACAGATTTCACTGTCATTTATAAATTAGTTAAGAAATAAAAAGTGAAGACATACAGAAGTAGTTAAAATATTTATTCACACAATAACCATATAGGTTTCTAAATAGTTTTCGTTAAAGAAAAAATAAGGGGACCGTGATGGTTAATTTTATTTGTCAATTTGATTGGCCTAAGGGATGTCCAAATAGCTGATAAAAGATTATTTCTGAGTGTGTCTTGGAGGATGTACCTGGAAGATACTGAGCATTTGAACTGGTAGACTGAGTAAAGAAGACCACCTTCACCAGTGTAGGTGGGTATCATCATTCCATTAAGGAACTCAAGAGTACAAAAGGTGGAGGAAGGGCAAATTTGATCCTTAAACTTGTGCTAGGACATCCATCTTTTCCTCTCCTAGAACAGTGACCGTGTTGTTTCTCAAGTCTTCAGACTCAGACTGAATTACACCACTAGCTCTCCTATTTCTCCAGCTTGCAGATGGCAAATCATGGGACTTCCTGGTAGACAGTGATTCTGTTTCTCTGGAGAACCTAACACAGGGATTCCTTGTTCCCAAAAAATAGTAGACTGAGTTAATGCAGATCCATTACTCATACAAATAACCACAGGGACTCTGGATAAAGTATAACAAAGGGGCGCCTGGATGGCTCAGTGGGTTAAGCCTCTGCCTTCAGCTCAGGTCATGATCTCACGGTCCTGGGATCAAGCCCCGCATCAGGCTCTCTGCTCAGCAGGGACCCTGCTTCCCCCTCTCCCTCTGCCTGCCTCTCTGCCTACTTGTGATCTATCTCTCTCTCTCTCTCTCTCTCTCGAAATAAAAAACAAACAAAAAAAAACCTTTAAAATAATAAATAAATAAAATATAACAAAAAAACATCTTAAGCATTGTAGCTGGATGCAAAACAAAATACAACAAACTCTTCTTTTTTCCTGGTTCAAACGAGAGGGTACCTAAATCCAGAGTGGAAGTGTAGCAGGTTGCTCAATTCCAGGTAGATTTTATTCTAGGATAAATGACGTTTCTGGAATTAACCTGACAGGTGGGGATGGAAGCAATAACACACTGGAATGTAAGTCCTAGAAAATGTAGGCTGAGCTTTTAAAGCTCTAGCTGGAACAGAAGCCATGTGCATTAGTTTTCTGTGGCCATTGTGACAAACCTGGTAGCTTATAACAACAGAAATGTATTCCCTCATTGTTCTGAAGGCCAGTGCCTGAAATCAGGGTACCAGGAGGACCTGGTCCCTCAGAAAGCTCTCAGGGAAGATCTGTTCTTAGCCTCTTCCTACTTCCGGCAACTGCAGGCATTCCTTAGCTTACAGATGTACCACTCAAGTCTCTGCCTCTGTCTTAAATTGCTTTCTCCTCCACGTGTTCCACATCTTCTACTTTTCTGACTGTCTCAAATCTCCCTCTGGTTTTCTCTTATAAGGAAACTTGTCAACAGATTTAGAGGCCATCTAATTATTCAAGATGACCATCTCATCTCAAGATCCTTAACTTAATCTCATCTGCAGGGACACTTTTGCAAATAGGGTAATATTTACAGGTTCTAGGGATGAGGACATAGATACATCTTTGGACCAATCTATCAGCCCACCATTCTACAGTCTTAAAGCTAAGAGACAGAAGCTGGAAAGACACCTTTGCATAAGGTGAGAACTCTCAAAGTGTGACCCCATCTACAGGAAAAAAGGATTAGAAAAATTCTACAGAATAAGTTAAAAACTTAAAAGAAATATTGCTGTCTACTCCAGGTACTAGGTGGGGAAGAAATAAACACCTTCTAAGAGAAATATGAGAAATAGAAATGCCAAGGCCACACTACATGTGGGTGTGATATACGAATGTACGCTTAGTGGCTGGTATGAGTTATAAGCCTAGAAGTTGACATAATTTTTCCAGAACCCATGAAAACCCCAAATCACTACACAAGCAAGTCTAAAATCACTCTGTAAGGAGGCATCCACAATTCCAGGGACACAGAATTCCCACAGAAATTATTTGACTTCAAGGCAACTGGAAGACCTAGGTTCCAGTTTCAAATGTGCACCTGATTTTTTTTTATTTAATTTCTTTTCAGTGTAACAGAATTCATTGTTTATGCACCACACCCAGTACTCCATGCAATAAGTGCCCTCCATAATACCCACAACCAGGCTCCCCGACCCTCCCACCCCCCGCCCCTTCAAAACCCTCAGATTGTTTTTCAGAGTCCATAGTCACTCATGGTTCATCTCCCCCTCCAATTTCCCTCAACTCCCTTCTCCTCTCCATCTCCCCATGTCCTCCATGTTATTTGTTATGCTCCACAAGTAAGCGAAACCATATGATAATTGACTCTCTCTACTTGACTTATTTCACTCAGCATAATCTCTTCCAGTCCCGTCCATGTTGCTACAAAAATTGAGTATTTATCCTTTCTGATGAAGGCATAATATTCTATAGTGTATATGGACCACATCTTCTTTATCTATTCGTCCATTGAAGGACATCTGATTTTTGACACCACTAAGCAGTGTGGGCCCTGGTTCCCTACTTTTATAAGGCAGGCTCTACCATGCCCCAGGACAGGCCTTCTAGGGATATCATGAGCAATTAAAAGGCTATGTATAGAAAGATACCATTTATAAGTATACATACAAAAATACAAAATACATATAATGATCAAATTTCTGTGCACATTTTCCTTTTAACCCAACATGTACAGTGGTAAACGTTGAAAGATTCTTCTGAGTAAGTTATCTGGTCTGGATACATTTGGAAGAGATTGTTCTGTGCCATAGGACACAAGAACAGCAATATAAATGTGAGCATTTGTCACCTTTATACATCAAATGAAAAGATTTTTAATATTTAGAAACTCACTGACATTCCCCCTAGAAAGTCATTTCCAAATACCCTTTAAAAAGTGAATGTGTAATGGAAAATTTAACTTTTCTATTCACAGCTTCATGTCACCGTATTTCCTTACTTTTGAAAATCAATAGATGCTATTAATCATTTCTTTCAATACCCAGGGATTTCAGATGCCTTTAAAGGTGAGCTGCAAAAGTTTGGGAAGGGTATCAATGCAGGACTAGTAGAGAAAAACTACCCCATGAGTTAGAGATAATCATAGGCATTGTTAGTTATTAAGATTATTGTCATGTCTCTTGGGGCTCCAGATAGAGACCTCAGACTTCAGAAGTATCACAATAAACCAGTATAACCCTCAAATAACAGATAATGAAATCTTGGCAAGTCAGACTTTTAAAAAAGGACTTTGCTCTCTGACTCATAGCCCAGGGACAAGAATACCTGGAGGTTGATCGCTGCTATCTCTAATATCATTCTCCTTTTTGTTTTGTGCATATCCTTATAGTCAATGTGGTAATGCCATAGTCAGGAGGGCAGGAAGTGCTCCCAAAAGAAGGATGAGTCCTAAGAGGCATTGTGACTGGGAGGTGCTCTTTTCACTGAGAGGATCAAGAAGTGGATCACAAGAGAATTTCTGCAAGATAGTACCCACTTTACTCTAGAGAGAGGTCCCTGTGTGTCCATGTTTACACTGTAATAAATTTAGAAGCATCAAACAAAGATGAATTTCAGCTGACAAATTTACAGGTTAGAGCAGTTGTTCTCAAACTATAGCAGGCATCAGAACCCTCCTCAGAGCCTGTTAAACCCCACCTCCAGAGTTTCTGATTCAGTCTGTCTGGGGCAAGCCTTGATAATCTGCTTTTTTACCAACTCCTCAAAGTTTCTGATTCAGTAGGTCTGGGGTGGGGTGACAATTTGCATTTCTTCCAGGTTCCCAGGTGACATTCATGCTACCAATGCAAGGGCTACACTTTGAGAACCACTAATTTAAAGCAAGAAGCTTTTGACTACTTATCAATACCTCTTTAGGATAAAGATTCATTCTTTTGTCCTCAATAAAACCATCATTGGAATGAAGACTTCAGTGGAGCCCAAGTACCAAAATACTAAAGAATAAATGAAGACAAGTATTGTAAGGACAGTAATGACAATGACATCCAACCCTGTTATTATCAACCAGGCATTTTCTCTAACCCTCATTGCAACACTTCAAGTTATATAGTACTTTTATCCTATTTTTCAGATAAAGAAACTGAAGCTCAGATCTTTCTGAGTACAAAACTTGTATTTTTTCCACACCATTTGACTCGTAAGAAATAACAAGATTATGACCAGTGTCCCTAGCTAAAGCTTTCAAAAGTCAGTTTCCTACTAACAAGGTTATTATTGGTTTACCCTACAACAGCACAAAAAGGAATACCAGTGTATTATTACCCAGTATCAACTGAGGATGGACCAAATCAAATAGTTCGGCATACCTTATAAAGTTGTCCCCCATGTTGCTGCCATTTTCTCCTCTAATTCTCTTAGTTCCTATACCTATAAAACTCCAAGTTAAAGAATTTTTCCAGATAATACTAAAGGCCCAAACAATATTGAAGGCTTGGTCCTGGGGCCCTGTGAAAGATTAGCCTTGTTGGGGTAGACCAAATTATCAGGTCTTCATAGAATTTGTGGCCTATAAAGCTTAGTGCCATCTGAGTCCATTATAAAAACCATGCTTGTCTCTACTGGAAACAGCATCTGTAGCTTTGAGAAGTGACGTGAAGTCAGCTCTAATCAAAACAAAGCTTTTTCTTTCCTCTCATTTACATTCATGGGCAGAAGCAATCAGAATTACTGAACTCAAGCCAGATGATGGTTGGCTAAAGACAGCTGTCTCTCTAGTGCTAATGAGTAGTGATAAATGTACTGACAGCTTAGGACATGTGGATGGGGCAGTTGAACACAATTCTTGGCACAAGTTTCACGTGACGCAAGTGATGAGAAGGTAGGAGGGAACACAAAGAAAGTGCAAAGGGCACGTGTAATAGAGTTCCTTTGAACTAGAAATTCTTTTTAGCCTGGGTTAAAATTTTTGGATAACCCTTAGGAAGTGGCCAGTGCTATCATAAGGCACCATCTTTTGGTAGATAAAGGAAAACAACATGAGAGCAGAAATAGACTCTTCAGTGTGGATTAATTTATTCAACCAGGGAGGAGGAGGAATCACCTCCAACTAGGGCAACTTCAAGTTGTAATTAAGAGTAACTCTCCATGCTGTGGGCTGAGTGACATCTGGTACCTATCCTGGAATCCAAACAAGTCATCAGTAAGACACTTTAATTAGTGCACTAACTCCATACCTCACAATAGTATTGCCGGATCCCCAGAACAGGGCAAGAGGCTAAATTTCTATGCTTACCCTTTTTTCAAACTTAAAAAAACATGCTGCTCTTTCTCTGAAAAGATGGAATATTCCCTCTTCACTGTGGGTGGCATGCCAAATAAAGGCTTTCACATTTCAAATAGTTATTGATTGAACTGATTTATGAATAAAAGGAGATAGAGGCAAGTAATTAGATGGGTTTTCCTCCTGCTGCTTAGGATCTGATGTGAAAATGCTTTTGTATCGAAGCCAAAACAGCTCAAGTCTGCCGTCTAGAGCTGGTCTCCCCCGCCCCACCCAGAAAAACCCATTCCTCTGAGCCATGTCACACTATAGCTCCAGGCAAAAAATGGAGACATGCTCCCTGTACCACATCCAGGTGAAAAAATCAAGGGCAAGGTGACACTCTTTAGATGGAGTTGAGTCCCACTCCTGAGGAAATTTTTAGACTTTAAACTGAAAAGACACCATTAACCTGTTGAGAAAAGCTGCCCAGGGTCAGGAGTAAAGACAGCTGGGTTTAGGGGCAGCTCTGCCACTCACTATTTACTATAAACTAATTTTTACCAAGCATACTCTGAAAAGGATTTGAGGCAGCAGCCAGTAATTCACTGTGTGTCTTAGACAATGCTTTTGAGTTCTCTGGGCCTCGGGTTCTTTATCAGTCCACGTGATCAGATGGGGCATGCTCTCAGGGCACTTCCAACATTCAATCTCTCTGACTAATTATCAGCATCACCAAAGTGATTTATATTTGCTCAGCAATTTGGAATTTGACTTTCATACACATCATTCCTTTCACCAACCCTCACAACTATCCTTGTTGGCAGTCATGACAGGTGAGAAAAGAGATAATCAAAAGGTCTATAACAACTTATTATTGTTTGTCAGAAGGATACCCCAGGTTTTTTTTCCACTATACCCCTGAAATTTGAAAAATATAACAGGCTACAGATGATTCGATGAGAAGATAAGCTCTAGTGATCTTTACCTCACCACTAACTGACTGAGCCTTCATACCCTCATCTACTTAATAAGAAGGCTGGACTAGAATATTTTAATGTCTGTTCCAGTTTTACTACTGGATATATCAATGAAACACAGAGAAAGTTATTCAGCAGCAAGTCAACCTCTGATGTGGTCTTTGCCTTGATGAAATGCCTACTACAAAAGTCCAAATTGCTACAATCTGAGGACCACTCTTTGCTCTCACCAGAATAACAGCTCTTATATCTCCCATTGAGTCTATGACTCTCTTTAATCTAAGTTACTCACTATCTCAGTATCTCAGTCTATGAGATACTAAGTTGCACCTTGTAGAAAAGCCTTCCTCCAATTACCTACTCTCTATCCCAGTTCCAGGTGTCTATGCTATAGTTTCTAAATACCTGCCCATCCCAACCTCAGCTTTCATGCTAACATTCAAAGCCAGTTGTTCCCTTCTCCACCGTCTATTTTTTTTCTCTCTCTTTTACAGCCTGTGAGTTTGGCAGAGTTGGTGAAGGTCTACTTTTCTTTCACTGTGGCAAATGTGAAACCAGATGTGAGCTGGCTAGTGGAACCCAGGTACCAAATGGTGGAGCTGACATTAAAAAACACTCTGCCTAAGGACTAAAACCTCAAACACTGCAGGTTGCTCCAGAGAGATCTGAGGCCTCTTCTTCTCCAACTTCTTCATTTTTCTAACAAAAGAGTTTGTATGGGTTACCTGAAGGCAAATCAGATTATTTGAGGGTCAACAAAAGAAATAAAGAGGAAAAAAAAATAGGGTAACCAAGTATTAATGCCTTTCCTTACCACAATGATTTCCCAGATCTTGACACTTGGCCCACTGGCTCCCACCCCAGGAATTTTCTGATATTTCCTAAAACAAGGCAAATGCTGGGACTCTAGATTATTGGAATATTCTTTTCCATTTAGTATTTTAGTTATCTGAGGAAGTCCCAAATTTACCCGTAAGTAGGCCTATTCTTGGATTCCCACCACTTATGTATACACACACATACATACAATGAGAGTTTTCAACCAAGCGCACAATACCAATCACCATCATGTACCTTGTGTATACACGGCCATAACCAGTCACAGCTTGCTAGAAGCTTAGCAGCAAGATGGAAATGCTGGGATGTCAGAGTCTAACTGGCTCTGGCCAAGAGCAGCACTTCTCACCTCTAGCACCTAAGGTGTTCTTTGAACACCTCCCAGCCAAGGACTTAAATTGATACCAAGTCCTCAGAGATCAATTACAGAGAATAAAACCTTCCACTAACATTTCCCTGGCCCAATTCTCCTCACATTGAGTGTCCAGCCACATGGATACACCATCCTTTCTATTCCTACCTCCATAGCAATTTCCTCCTCTCAGAAAACCTAGTCCAGGCCAGATTACAATTTCTGTGGGCTCTGGGAGCAACTTTGAGCCAGTTTCTAGTCCCTTTCCCCAAAACACCACCACATACAGTCCCATGCTACTGGCATATTGCTAAAACTCGGCCCCTGTTTGTTACTTCCTGCCTCTAACACTATAAAATCAGCTCAGCCAATTCCACCTGGCATTTAATTTTCTCTATGATCTTCCCAAACCAATCACATCTCCCACTCAATGCCCCGCTGCTTTCTAAACTATGAGCCTTAGTTGTTACAGTGCCCTGGGCATGAGTTGCCCTTTTCTCAGCTCTACTTGTAAAAGCCTCCTATTTGTGAAGCCTCAGCTCAAATGCCTTCCCCTCTAAGAAACCTTCCATAACTGCTCTGTCATCTACCACTCTTAGTGTATGCAAAATTAATACCTCCCTCTTTTGTCAGCCCATAGTACTTTGTTTGTATCACTTCTAAATCTCTTATCATCTGCTGCACACAGTAAAATTGAGAACCTGCCATGTTGCTTTTCACTAGTGATTGTTTAAATGCTGATGTTTGCATTTTCCATGGCACCTAGGACCATGCCTTACACATAGTCTGTGTTTGTAAACATGTACTGAGTTAGACTATTCTCTCCCCAATAGCCATTACTCTACATGATCAGCCTTTTTTTTCCTCACATTAATAACGAGTTCTTGCAGAGATGGGCAACATTTTTCAAAACCAGAGAGGGGTTGGGTGCTCTGTTCATTTTACTAGGTTATATCAGGAAAACATTGTCACAAATGGCTTCAAGAAAAGCATCAATAGAGAAAACTTAGCGCCCCAATATTCCTACTTTTCAAGTCCAGCCTCTGACACAGTACAGAAATTTCATCCTCCCTTGATATTCTCAGTCATGGGACACACTACTTCATACTGCTACTTTAGAAAGTAAAACTGTAAGTGACCTGAACCATTTTCCTTCATTGAAGGCAAAGGGTAAAAGTGGCTCCTCTCTGAACAGTTAGCCTGAGAATAATTTATGGCAGTTAATTAAACCCAAGCCTGATATTTTCTATTTTTAAAGGAGGAACCAATTATTTACTCATTCATTTCCCTTGATGTGCTTAGGAGCACTTTTAAGTACATTGTCAAATGTCAAGCAGAGGTGAGTGGCAGCCTGAAATTAAAGCAGTCCCTCTATGCCCTGGGCTTAGCTTCTCTTGGTCTGCTGGGCACTATGACTTAGAAATGAAACTCTGTTACGCTCTGATGCTCTCCACTTTTTTTCAGATTTCATTTTAATAACTTTATTGACATGTCAAGGTAGACAAAGTTGTCAAAGGTGGTATCAAATGGCCAAATAAATCCAAGCTTGATCTATCCTCATTTCCTGTTGGTTTACCTTCTGTTTCTAACATAACCAGGGTCCATTCACAAATCTCTGATGCTTTGTAGATGTCAGACTTTCACTGTCTCCTTGAAGAGTCTCCTTAGCACATTAAGGAACATATGCCTCTATTATTTCAGATCTGGGAGGTTGACTGGTCTTGAAACACTAGCCTGTGATGAAATACAATTCAAAACTTTGGCTTAGCTCCTCACACAGTTGTGCATGAAGATTTTATACAATTTGAAGACGAGTGACCACTTTTCACTCCTGCCACCATGGCAGACATTGCTAATTAATCAGAGCCCTTATAATGGGTTTGTCCAGAGAAATAGAACCAATAGGAGGTATACACATAAAGAGATTTATTATAAGGAATTATGATATGATAATACATGATTATAGAGGCAACAAGTCCCAAGGTCTGTAGGAGAGCCAATGGTTTAGCTCCCATCTGACTCTGAAGACTTGAAGACCAAGATAGCTGATGGGGTAGTCTGAGTACTAAGGCAGGCAGTCTTGAGACCCAGGAAGAGCCAGTGTTTCCGTCCAAGCCCAAAAGCAGAAAAAAAGCTGACATCCCAGTTCAAAAGCAATCAGGGAGGAGGAATTCTCTCATACTCAAGGGAGGGTCAGCACTTTTGTTCTCTTCAGACTTTCAACTAATTTGGATGAGGCTTACTTACATTAAGGAGAGCAATCTGCTTTACCCAGTCTGCCCATTTAAATGTTAATCTCATCCAAAAACACCCTCACAGAAAGTCCCAGAATAATGTTTGACCAAATATCTGGACACCCCATTGCCTGGTCAAGTTGACACATGAAATTAACCATCACAACCCTCTTTCCCAATGAGACCACAGAGGCTTCAGCCTTCATCAGGACAGGCCCCAGTCACTCCCAAACAACCAGAGTTGGAACAAGAGCTAAAAGCTATTTGCTATCTGAGAGTCTAGTAAAAAAGTCATACTAGGTCACTAAAAAGAATCATAAGAGCACTAGAGCTGGTCAGATCTATGGTTCATTAAGCTCAATATCCTATTAGAGAGGCAACTACAAAGGAAGGACTGAGGGAGGAATCAGTGTCCGCTTTGACACCAACCTTAAAAGCTATCTCCCTTTAGTACTTCTAATGGATCTGCAGGTCATAAACTTTACCCAAGGCCATTTTGAATTCAAGTTCGCAAATGAGTAATAACTAAGCCAGCAGAAGTCTTCAGGCGTGTGAAGGGGTGGGACTAGCTCTTGGCACTTGACCGATAGACACTGCACTGAGATTTTTTTTTCTTTAATTTTATTTTTTCAGGGTTCCAAGAGTCATTGTTTATGCACCACACCCATGCACTGAGATTTCTTAACACTCCCAATGTACATGTTTGAGGTAAATGGTGCTTTCATTTTGTTGGCTTTGCATTTTTATTTACCAAACTGTTCTTTCCAGATTCAGAATTCTCCGCGGAGAACCTAGAGACACATAGTATTTTTTGTCCCTTCATGGTTAACAACCAGGTACTGAGTACCTCTTGTGAGTGAAATTAGTTATTTCATTTGCAATATTCCCATTACAAACTACACACACACACACACACACACACACACACACACAACACATATGGAATGCCTCTCTCCCAGGACAGCCTTGTAACTCCCTGTCTCAGTTACTTTGGTTTTTAGTCTTTATTAAATAGCCACTTTTGGGGCGCCTGGGTGGCTCAGTGGGTTAAAGCCTCTGCCTTCAGCTCGGGTGATGATCCCAGGGTCCTGGGATCGAGCCCCACATCGGGCTCTCTGCTCAGCAGGGAGCCTGCTTCCTCCTCTCTCTCTCTCTCTGCCTGCCTCTCTGCCAACTTGTGATATCTGTTAAATAAATAAAATCTTTAAAGAAAAAAATAAATAGCCACTTTCCTGTGAGGCCTTCTGAGCCACCATGTCTAAAGAGGCAAATCATCCCTCCCATCCCTAATCATTATTTCCCTTTTCCTGCTTTATTCTTTTCTTTAGCTCTCAACACCATCTAACATACTCTGTATTCTATTTTTTCTTACTTACTGTTTTTATCCCTCACTAGGACGTAAATGGGTAGAGATTTTTGTCTGTTTTGTTCATTGCTAAATTCCCAGCAACTAAAACAATGTCTAGTACATAGTAGGCATTTGGCATGTTTGTGAAATAAATGAAGGAATAAACACTCTGAAGTAAGTATCATTATTACATTTTACTGATGATAAAGTCATGCAAGTGCAAAAAGATCAAGAAACTTGCTTGAGGTCATAAATACTTCCCCCCAAAATGAAATGACAGGAAAGAAAGGTGGTGGGGGAGAGAGAGAAAGTACCCTAAAAATATTTTTATGCATTTGGAAATGGTTTCAGCCAGTGGACCGTAGTTGCACTGCACTTGTCCTGCATCTAACACACATGTGGAACCTCTGGGGCTGGGCTTAGCACGTGTTCCTCGGCATTTGTTAATTCTGTAGTGACGAGCAGCTCTCCTCCAAGGACTATGTCTAATGCTGTGCCTTAACCGAAGGACAACAGCAAATGTATTCCAGGCAGGTAAAGTGTTAATTTCATTCAATTCCATAATGACAAAGACTTGCATTTGTAAAGCTCTTAACTCTTTTTTTAGTGTGCTTTCACACAAATTTAACATCACCTCTGCAAAGTGGACTGGACTGGTAGTACTTTATCTCCACTTTACAACAGAGAAAACAGAAAATCAAAGCTTCCATGTGATTTGCTCGAGATCCTACTCCACATGGCGAGACAACCCCACTGTCTGCTCTGAAAAGCCATCTTTGCACGGATCCCAGTCCCACTCAAGGTTCGCAGCAACCACCCCCGCCACCTCGGACTCCTGCCCCTTTACCACTAGAGCCCTCCAACTCTCACTTTCCTTCTAACCCATGGCATTGGGTCCCCAGTGTGCCCCACCATGTCAGATGCAGCCATGGACACCAGCTCCCAGATGACCACCAAGGACTTACAGCAAAAGGAAGTTGGGGGTGAGAATGGGAGAGAAGCGCCTGCTGATGGGAAAGCTCAAGAGGAAGATGGGGAGCAGGAGGCCGACAGTGATGAAGATGATGAAGTGAAGAAGACGAAGGAGCAGGGAGGAAGAGGAGGAGAAAGAAGGTGATGCTGAGGAAGAGGATGGAGAGGAAGGCTGTGGCAGCTATGGCACACGGCAGCTGAAGATGATGAGGATGACAATGTCCGCACCAGGAAGCCCAAGACTACTGAGGATGACTAGACAGCAAAAAAGGAAAAGTTGGACTTCATGAAAACAGAGGCCACCATGACCATTCACCCTCTGCTTCCCATGTCAGACTCTAAACATGGTCACCTTCAAGTAGACAGTCCCAGCCAGCTAAAGCCAGGGAATTGGAAATGGGGGGCGGGGGATGGAAGCAGAGGCAAAACTTCCAAGGCCCTCCCTTCCTTTGTTAATTTTTTTTAAGATTTTATTTATTTATTTATTTATTTATTTTAGAGCAAGCACACTCATGGGTAGGTGAATGGGGGAGGCTCAGAGGGAGAGAGAGAGGCAGAGAATCTCAAGCCCAGTCCTGGGGCTCCATCTCAGGACTCTGAGATCATGACCTGAGCAGAAGCCGAGAGTCCCACGCTTAACCAACTGAGCTGCCCAGGCACCCCATCCTGCATTCCTTGTTAAAAGTACTTTAAAAAGGAAAATTTGTTTGTATTTTTTATTCACATTTTGCATGTTTTACATATTGCTAGGGGTCAGCCATTTTTAATAATCTCAGATAACCAAGCCGGCCTTCCCATGGTTCTTCTCTGTCCTACTTCTGACTTGACTTGTGCTGTGACCCTGTTGATTATAATCTCAAAGTAGAAAAAAAAAAAAAACCAACAACAACAGATCATATTCCCAGCACTGCAGTCACTTTGTGTGTGTGTATACTTAGGAGCTGGCTTGTAGGAGATGGGTAAAAAGGCCAAAGATAAAAGATTTCTTTTTTTCCCATTTTTGTCTATGAAGTTGCTGTTTATTTATTTATTGGACCTGTTAGATGTGTGTGTAAAACAATGTTGTCCAGCAGAAACCAGAATTTTATGTTGCTGAGTTGTTCTGCACAAACAAACAAACAAGACAAATGACAAGACAGCCCTGAAGCCGGAATCAGACAGGCCTGGTACGAAACCCATACTTGCTTCTTCTAGCTGTGAAACTGGGAGAGGCTCATTAGCCTCCCTGACTCTCCATTTCTTTAGCCACAGAATAGGGACCCTACCCCCTCACAAGGCAGCGGTGGGAAATAAATGGCATGATGTACCCAATGCGGGAAGCCCAGGGTCAAGGACATGAGGGGATGCCCCAAATGTTACCTCTCAATCCTGTTCCCGCCCTGCTCCCCTGCCTTTCTCCCTGCCTCCTAGCCCGTGACTCCTCCAACAGGAACGGTTATGCAACTCCGGACGGAGACTCATTTTTTTTAGGGACTTCTTTTAAAGGCTGGTAGACATTTCAATGAGTTTATCAGTATCTCAGTCAGAGAATTCAAGACCCAGTGCAGTGTTTTATAGTTCAAATGCCAGATGTCCTTCTAGGAGGCCAAAGCATGTGCGATTAGAGCGGGGAGCAGCTACTGACTTTCCCAAATAAAATCTAAGAAACGTGGAAGGTCTCCTGCAAGAAGTATTTTTCACAATGAAAATGCAGTTCTCTGGTAGCAGGTCACCGTACTCCTGATGTGCTCCGAAAGAACCGTCAGTTTTATAGTTCATTGAACAGATTCGTTTGGATATTAATTGGTGTTCTCTCCTCTTCTGCCTGCAGTGTTTATATGCACCGTGTACCCTTCAATAAAACATGCTTAACAACAGGGATCCGGCCTGATGGTGTTGGTGACGATGTTTAGTTAAAAGCAAGGAGCTTGTTACACGCATGCAACATGATTGGGTGGTGAAAAATTGAGGCCATTTTGAAAAGCCAGAGGACTCCTAGTATGGTTTCTGAAGTCCAATGTCACTGCTGAATTGTAGACCATGCCTTTGGTTTGCCCGGGGCAGTGGAGATGAGCACTCTCATCACTGTCCACGCCCCCACACCCCCAGGAAACACCGTGTGCATTTGACATCCACGGACCCCGTGGAAAGGGACTTGGCCACAGGTGGTAACCTAGTGGTCAAACAGTGATAACAGACAAATGTATCTGTACTGTTTCTGATCACCATAGCACAGCATTCTTAATACAGCCCCAAAAGTAACCCCCAAAGGGAACAATTAGATTGAGGAACGAAACGTTAGCCGTCAATTGCTTTATGGTTAAACCTTAACTTTTGCTTGTGAACACCAACAATGCTGATCAAGCTTTGTGCTTGACACGAGGTCAGGCCTGTTTGCGGCAGCTAAGCCCAGAACTCGCCTTCTGTCATCGCCCGCTACAGCACAGGTCACAGCCCACCCCCCACGCACCTGACCACAAACAGTTCCCACCATGACCTGCCCATTATGGCCATATTGGAGCAGTTTATTGGAACTGTAAGGCCTTCCCTCGCAGTTGTCAGCACCCCTTCCTCTTTCCAGAGTCACCTTCCCACAGTCTATGCATATATAAAGGCTTTGCTCACCTCCCCCTTCCCTGGGAAGTATTTGACTGGGGCTTTGAGCATCCTCTAATTGCAGAGGAGTCTCCCCTCCCCACCTCCCAACTTCAATAAAGTATTTCCCCACTAATGTCCAGACTTTTTTTCTTTTTTTTTTTTTCCTTCTTTTGCTTTGACAAGCATATTTGGCTAACATCTCCTTTCCTGATTGAAAATCTCAGATGGACAGCTTCCTCAAACAGAAGCGCAAAGGCAAACAGGCGCACTCACTACCCTGGTTATTGGATTAATTTACTCTGATTCACCACCAAGCTCTAAGCCCTCTGAGAACAGAAAACACATCTTGACTTTCTTCCTCACTTTCCCTCCACATCCAGCACAATGCCGAATACAGAGTAGATATTCAGTGCATGCCTATTGAATGAGTTAGCAAATTCCTTTCAATCGATGTTATTTGCTTACTGTCTGTCACCTACCAGGCTCTGTTCTTTGGGCTTGAGATACGTGGTAAACCAAACAAGTGAAGACACGGGCCTTGCTGGAGCTCATACTGTAATAACTATAACAAAGTCGTATCGTATGTTAAATGGCAACTGCTGAGAGAGCTGGGGGGACAGGATGAGAAGGATCAGGAATTGGGGCATAGGGACAGAAAGAAGACTTGCCGTTTTAAATAGGATGGTTAGGAGAGCCTGGAGGAAAAGGGGACAATTAAACAAAGACTGGGAAGAGGTGAGGAGGTTCGCTATCCAAAAATCTGGTAGACGACTGCTCCCGAGAGAAGGAACAGCTGGGGCAGGGGCCCTAAGTTGAGAGTGTCCCCACTGTATTTGAAGAACAGGAAGGAGACTGACTCTTACGGGCTGAAGCTAACTGGGCAGGAGAGCACAGGCGGTGAGATGCAACCAATGGGTAGGTCACAGAAGGCTGCACAGATCCTTGTAAGGTTGTGGCTTTTATGCTGAATGAAATGGGCAGCTAGCACAGCCTTTGTGCAGAAGACTGACATGATTTGCTTGCATTTTCTTTTTCTAAGATTTTATTTATTTATTTATTTATTTATTTCAGAGAGAGAAAGAAAGAGAGAGGAAGATAGAATAAGTGAGAGCACAAGAGCAGGGGGAGGGGGAAGGAGACTCCCCACCAAGCAGGGAGCCTGACACAGGACACTGGGATCATGAAGTCACTTAACCGACTGAGCCACCCAGGCACCCCGATTCACGTGCATTTGCAAAGGACCATCCGGCTGCTCTGTTGAGAACAAACTAGGGGGAGAAAAGATAGTAGTAGCAGGGAGACTGGGAGGCTCTTATAAGAACCCAAGTGAGATAAGGTTGGTGGCCCTGGCCAAGGTGACAGCTGGAGAGATGCGGAAACATGGTTAGACTCTGGAGATCATTTGAAGATCAAACAAGCATATTTTTGGATGTTCACCTGCACCTATTAATATTAATATATAGGAATAGATTCAGGTTATCACTGTAATGATATACTTTCCTTTGTGTTCCAACTTGAGAAGAGAACGCAGTAGCAGGAGTTGACATGAAAACCTGGTTATACCTGTGGGGATGTACTGTGCATGTAAATATCATCCAAGATACACATTAAGGTAGAAAGAAAAATTTTTTAAAGGTCGAAAACTTCGGCTACTGAACAAGGCACTAAAGCTCCAGGCATGTGGTTTGAGCCCAGCTTCTGCTATAGCGGTCAAATTAATTGATTTCCCCAGGCAATTTCCCCCTTTGGATCAGGGTCTTAGCAGTATCCACATTTTAACAAATCCAAAGCTTAACTGTTCCTCTTCTGTCCCCTACTTGGTGGCCTCCCCTGCCTTGGGGCCCCCCAACATACTCTGAACGTTTATAATCTCTTATATGGGGTTTGTGTATTGGGTTCATTTTCAATGTTCTGTATAAAGGGAGCTTCTCTTTGGAAAATCCAGGCACACATGTTTTATTGAATAAATGACACAGGCAGTTGGAAACACATTTGGGGAAATGGAGGCATAGTTCAGTGGAATGGCCATCTGGAAGGGGCAGGTGGAAGGTTAACTACCATAGAGAAAACGTCTTCTGAGTTCTCGCTCTTTAGAGGCCTTGTGCCTGGGCCATTCGGTGTCGGGCTGTACTTTTATGGGTGCTTAGAACTTTCTGGGCTGAGGAGGCCGCTGGAGAACAGCCTCATGGTGTCTGTTCATTCTGAGGTACTTCTTTAAGAAATAAGCTGACAAAAGATCTCCGGTTCTAAGATTTATGCTGGTGGAAAACAGTAATGCATTTCAATGAGGAATGATATATCCCAAAACATGACTTTTTTTCATTATACTGAGGTACAAAGTTACTATATTTATTAGATTTTTTTTTAAGTCATAAACCATTTAGGGCCATTATCTTACAGACAGATTTGGAAATGTCATACAAGGCTTCCATAGGTATAAATTAATACACAATCCTCACTTCAAGTGAAACCGTTAGGCTTCCCAATGAGAACCAAAGTCATATTTTAACAGAACACCATGCAGATTTTAAAGTGTCTTAGCTTTTGCTCACCAGAATTGAACTCTTCACCCAGAATAAAGCACAATTGTCTGACAATTGGTCGGGGGGACAGCGAGGGGGACAAGCATAACCTCTCTGTATACTCATCTATCATGTGTGTATAGAGTATGGCCATCTGGTTTACAAAATATTTCTGTATATACGTTAACTTAATCCTTGTGACAATTCTGTCATACAGGTGCCATGACTCCCGTTTTACAGGTAAAGAAACTGAGGCTGAGAGAATTTAAGTGATTCTTCAAGAGCCCATAAGAGATAAGAGACAGAGCCAGAGTAGAACCCAAGTATGTCAGACTCCATCTGCGTTATTAAGGTCTTTACGGTGCTCCCTCCCAGGTTCAATAGATTTGTTTTTTCAATAAGTATCTTGCAACACATCCCTTAATAGACCTCACCACGCTTACTATGGCTACACTTGGTAGCTAAAAGCCGCTTAGAGAGAGAAGATGGTATGTTCTATGTGTGCCTCCAAATTTACTCTCCACTCCCCTCCACTCTGTTCTGTGCCCAGGGACACTGACCCGTGGAGACTCCCTCATCAGCTCCCTTGCCCTCTAGATTTCCACCAGGTTTGGCCAAGGGGAAGGAAGGAAAGAGGATGAGCTGGTTATTTGTTTCTTCGGCTCCTTCCCTGCCCAGTTGCCACAGATGGTGTTCATCCTTCAAACAGACTACAGCTCTGCTCAGAAAACTCTCAGTGTCTCCAGATACCGATAACCTCTCCTCTCCATCCTCTCTCTTTTTCAAGGTTAGGGATGGGAAGAGTCCACAGCAATGACTAGCCCCAGGGTTCTGCACCACCTCTCATAATTTTATACATCCCCGCCCCACTTTTCTAAATAATTCTCTTATTAAATCCTCCATAATTACCCAATTTAAGTGTGCCATCTGTTGCCTGCTGAGACCGTAGCTGACACAGGGGGCTTCTTGGTGATTTTGCTATCATAAAAGGGATTAGTGGCTAAATTCCTCTGGAAAATAATTCCTAAGCAAATGCTCCATTAATGAGAGAAAGCTGGTGTTGATATAGCTGAAATGAAGAGAAATGGCTATCGGTAATATAAGCTTCACAAATGTAGTGGATCCTGACGGGGTTTGCCTGATGGGGTGTGGCAGACACCGGTGAGATAACCAACTCTAACAAGGGCAAAGTGACTGGTCAGCCCACCTCTACCTCTCAGGCTGGCCTCCCCCCACATGCCCAGGACAAGTGATCAAGTTCTCCTATTGGGAGAAGCAGAGGACCACACAGTAATAACATTAAAATGAACAGGAATCATGCCAGCTCTCTCAGGCACTTCATAACTAACATAATTTATACATAGGGAATTTGAGGATCAGAGAAGTTAAGTACCTCAGTCATCATCACACAGCTAGCAAGTATAAAAGCCAGGGTATGAACCTAGCTCTTCCTACCACGAAGCTCCTTAGACTGCTCTCTGAGACCTGGCCCATCTCAGAACTCTGGCTTCACAGCTTGATTCCAACATAAACCTTGCATCTGACACTGCTTCCTGCTCTAGTTGGATTTCGGCAGACATTTGCTACTTCCACTGCCCTTATCTTGACAATAGAGCTTCAGTCCTCCATTTCCATCAATGATTAACCCATTAATCCACCCTTTTTACCATTAGATACCCTCCTTTCACTCAGCTGGGTTCTACAAGCTGTGCTCTGAAAATACACTATCTGTTTCCTATTTGGTTTCATTTTGTTTTTTGTTTTTTTCCTTACTTCAACATGGCTGAAACCAAACCCCTATCAGACACAAACTGTATGCTTTAAAAATCCATTTTTTCCCAGAAATTGTCCAGAAAAGAATTATACCAAGGAAGAGTCGTAGAGAACCACCGGCTTTCAACAGCAAAGGCCAAAGCCCTTAAAATGTCAACTAAGTTGCCAGAATTTATCTAAACCCCTTAAAAACCACCATCCCTGAAAGTTACGTGAATGGTTAAATCCCAGAACTTTCATCCGAATCCAAATTACCACTTTTCTTACTCACCTACTCATCTCTGAAAAAGTACCATTGCTATTTTGCTTTGCATTCATTTTCTTAACTTTCAAATTATCACAGTGAGAACTTCCAAAGTTGGCAAATAACAATTTTCTGATATTTGTCAAATAGATTGTAAGCTCCTTACCTGGGACCTAGGATCACTAGGACCTAGAAATTTGTAAGTGGATAATAAGCCCTAGGCTCCAGGCTAAGTCATCAGAAAAAACATTGGCTATCTTTATCTGGCTTACTTCACTTAGCAAAAAGCCCTCCAGGTGCAGAAAGTAGAAAAGTGGTTTCCAGGGCCTGGAGCTGAGGGAAATCGGGAGAGGTTGGTAAAGGGGTACAAACTTTCAGCTGTAACGTGAATATAAACTGAGGACGTAATACATGGCATGGTGACTACAGCTGGTAACACTGTATTGTGTAACTGTAATTTGCTAAGAGGGTAGAACTTAAATGTAAAAAAAAAAAAAAAAAAGAATAAATCTGTGAGGTGATGAAGGTGTTAATTAACTAGATGGGGAAATCTTTTCACACAATGTGTAAGAAAATCCTCACAATGTACAACTTTAAATATCTTACAAATTTGTCAAATATATCTCAAGAAAACTGGAAAAAAAAAAGAAAAAAAAACACAAAAAACACTGCCCACAAGATTGCATTCCTGCTCTAGAATCAGAGTGGGACATGAACATTAAAAGGGAAAAGTAATTCTCAGGAGTTTCACGCACGGATCATATTTTCTTCTTCTGTCGGTCATTTAAACATACACACAAATTTGTGTTTCCTCCTGTCATGATTTGTCTGATAGCAGAATCACCTGTGGTGCAGTTTGAAAGGATAAATTTTCAGACTCCAGGCCCTTCATCAGAACCCTTCACAGGTTATTCTAATCCCAGTCCTCTAATCATAGTGACATTACCCCCTGAAGGCAAGGGGCTCTTCTCCCCGAAGACCTCCCATAATCATTTTCACTGAGAGTTCTGACAGCCCCGGCTGGCAAATGCAGCCCTAGAGAGTAAACACAAAACATTCCACCTTGAACTATACACTCAAAGCCTGAAAGAGAAGTGATAATCAAGAAGTCATTTTTTTTTAAGATTTTATTTATTTATTTGAGAGAGAGCGCGCGCACAAGCAGGGGAGGGACAAAAGGAAGGGAGAAGCAGGCTCCCCGCTGAGCAGGGAGCCCAACACAGGGCTCCATTCTAGGATGCCGGGATCCTGACCTAAGCAAAAGGCTGATGCTTGGCCACCCAGGCGCCCCAAGAAGCTCGTTATTAGCAACAGCAACTTCATCCGTCTCTAGCTCAACCCTTTCTGGGGCTTTCTCTCCTGATCTTCACAATTGCGCTGGCTGCCTTACTTTTGCACTTGTTTTCTCCCTGGGGATTAGATGCTAATGTCTGAGGAGAAGACAGAAGTCACCCAAGGTCAAAATTACCTTGGAAGGTTCACTTGAAGAAGACATTTTATTGAAGACCAGCATACCATCTTTCCCAAACTGTGATACCACATTAGAAGTGAAACCTCTAATTGGGTAGCAGGTTGTGCTTACGAACCATGTTGTTGGGAGAACAGAGCTCTTCCGGTCATCTAATACGATTCCATGACGCCTCTGCTTCACATGTGAGGAAGCTGACCCTATTCATGCCAAATATTTAGCAGCTGACCTTTGACTACCAGAGAAGAAGGATAACCGCTGGCACCAGGACCTCTTCTTTATGGATCTGAAATAAAAGAGGACGTAGCATGGAAGGGCACTCCTAGCTGCCACGCACACTGGCGTGGATTCAAATGTCCTTTCCTTCTCATGTGAGAGCTGTGTTATTACTACCAGTACAGAGAGGAGAAAATCGGGAGTGCAGAAACATGAATAGTTAAACTAGGGGTGGAGTCAATGTCTCTGAAGTCCTCGCCCTGGTGAATTACTGTACACAGAGGGCTTCCTGGAAACACTCTACAGAGGATCTGCTAACATACAGGCCAACACCTCACAAGGCGAGGATGGTTCCAGAACTGCTGGTCAGCCAGAGGATTTCCACCACCGACTCAGTGGTACAAGTCCCTCACTAAATGCTGGGAGGGTCCCCAGCCCAATAACCAGCGACCTCGAATTACCCCTATTAGGGAATTTAAAAATCATGCTTCTGTCCTTCCACCTATGAGAGAAGAAATGCAGAAATGCCTAACCATGTCCTTCATTCTGAGAAGTCTCTATAAATGTGTACACACTGAAGTTCATAAACAAATTCCTAAGTGAGCCAGACAGTTTTGCACCGTGTGGAGTACATACTGCACAAATTCATAAACGGCATTTTGACAAAGTGCCAAGTTTCCAGTGCTTCTCATTTTATTCCTGTGACAAAACGAAGCTATGCTCAGTTCCCTCTGATGTATTACTCCCATGAATAAAAGATGTTCCTTGACACTAATTCACCCTGCTCCTCTGACTGCCCATCGTGCCCTCTGCATTTGTCTAGAAAGCATGTGAGTTTCAGAGGAGATACGATGCCCCACCCAGAACTCCCCACTGATTGCACTCTACGGGAGTGCTTTATTAAGTGGTTGGTGTTACCTGCTAACTCAGCAACCCAGGTTCCAGTTAACGGCTGTAGATCTGGTGGAGGTGGGCATAGGGGGATGGAAAGTCTGGCAGTGGAGAATTCTGGCTCTCTCTCAAACTCAAAGCACTAAAAGAGTCTCTGAGAACATTTATGCTACTGAATAAAGAGCATCCACGTAAATGAGAAAAATCCACGACTCCTTTTAAGAAGGTGATTTCCCAAAGCTTGCTAACTAACCAGTTCACGAAGGGAGGTGGTCAACAGCTTGATCACTCTGCTTCCATTACTAAAGTTCAAAAGAAGTGGAAGATAACTGGGTTGATGAGTCAGGATACTTGAGTTCCTCCTCAGCCCTGCCTCTGTCTGTGTGTCTAGGCCAATACACTTCATGCCTCTCTAGTTCTCAGTTTCCTGTTTATAAAAATAGATGGTATACAAAGTAATTTTTGAGGCGTCACACAGTTCTATGATTTACACCCTCTCCTGGACTTCTTCTTATGCTATCCTTTAAAGCATCCCTGTTAAGATGGTACTAGGGGTCAAAAGAAATTATAGTAAGATACTTTTGGGTAAAGACATATCATCTCTTTAACAGCATAGATTTCAAGTTAATTTCCAGCTACGTTTAAAATATACTTGGGGTGCCTGTGTGGCTCAGTCGGTTAAGCGTCTGCCTATGGCTCAGGTCATGATCCCAGGGTCCGGGAATCGAGCCCCACAAGGGGCCCTCTGCTCAGAAGGGAGCTTATTTCTCCCACTCCCTCTGCCTACTTGTGTTTTTTCTCTCTCTGTCAAATAAATAAATAAAATCTTAAAAAAATAAAATAAAGTAAAATACACTTAAAAATCTTTCCAATCACTACTGTGGATAAACTGTGGTCACAGTTTGGGTATTGACAGTTAGGGTCAGCCAGAGAATCAATCAGATGAGAAATACCTAAGTACACAGAATTTTGTGAACCATTATAACTTATTTTATAACTGGCACATTGCTGGTTTTTATTCATTGCCCTCTAAAAACTGTCTTACGAATAGAGTAAGAAATCTTCGGTGTCATCACATTGGGAGGATACTTGCCTTCAAAAAGTAACTTTCCATTCCCTCCCATGCACTTTCATCTCATAATTCCTTCCTGCTTCTTCCCTCCCAATTTATAGCCAATTTAGCAAAAAATTCACTGGCAAGATAATATTTTTTTCAAGATGGCAGAACTGCCAAATCACATAAGCAAAACATAAAATGGTCTGGCCCTGCAATTAGTCCCACGCTGAGCTGAGAATGTGTACTCACTAAATCCCGGTCCGCAGATTGATTGATCTAGTGTTGGGGATCTGCCTTTCATTCCTATCCCACTGTGCTGAAAGGCTAAGCACTTGATGTTTCCCACTCAAATGACCTGTGTCTCTATGCCCCCAGTGGTAAAATCCAGGTGGCAGCACCTGCCTCTAACACACTCCCCAGAATTTCGCAGGAACTGATGGGATCATGCCTGTGAACTCTTCTGGGCTCTTCAGAAAAATCCATACCCCCCACAGAAGGCCATGTGATTAAGAAGTGTTTATGCATGCAATAGATGGCAGCGGTTCCCAGGGATAACCTCGGGAAATTGGACAGCCAAACACACACAGGAGCAGGAGTACACCAGGGGAGGTTCATGCATAATGGATTTCTGACCAGCCATGAATAATACATTGCTCAAATTTTAAAATGCAATAAGTAAACTACTAGGTGCTATTAGTGTTATGTACATAAATATTTTAAAATCTCCGTGTAAATATCCCATAGTCACTTCAGTTAATTATGATCAAAGGAATATATGTTCTCAAATCTACCCTAAGCCAATGGGGGTGGTTTGGGAAATGTAGGGCTGAATGAATTAAAGAGTAATTGCAAGCCTTTTTTGGAGAATCTCAGATCAATTTTACTTTCCTAATCTATCACCTGTTTGGATGACTGCAAAAGACACTGACTACATTTAAGTATTTTCAAAAGAAAGGAGAAAGATTACACAAAAGAAGATTATATCAACTCAGACTCTTCAGCTTAGTCTAAACGACTAAAGCAAGTAGTTGGAAAGTTGAAAATGCAACTGTAGACCTATATAGGAGAAAGGCCAGCAGTTCCCAGAGAGCAGTCACTCAGAGAATGCCAAGCAGCACCCTGTCTCTTGCATAAGTCACCAAGAAGAGCAATAGGATTGATGGATTCATCTCAGGTCTTGGTATTACATTCAACTTCATGCTCAGAAACTTAGTTACGAGTGTTCTGGAGATGATCCCACTCAAGGTGAGGTACTCAGGCTTACAAAGCTCCCAAGAAGCTATTGTACACAACCAGAATGGCAATATATGGTTTTATGATGAGAAATGTAACTATCAAGCATCAAGGGATGTTTGCATTGGCCTATCCAGTACATTCTACCCTTGTGGAAAAAAGTCAGAATATTAGGAAGTTGCTTGATGATCCAGAATAGGGGTTGGGGAACTTCTTCTATAAAGGGCCAGATAGGTAAACATTTTAGCCTTCGTGAGCCAGACAGTCTGTGTTGTAGCTACCCAACTGCAAGCCAGATACTGCCTACAGGTCATAGATGGCACTCTTCCCTTGAATAGGGGAGGTTGACTATATGATATTATTATTAACAGTTTTCCCTAGGAATGTGACTACTAGGTACTCTCTTGAAAAAAGTTCCAGCAGGCCCTGGATATGTCACTGTTTCTCTCTTGTTTGAGCTCTCCACAGCTGGCAACTTCTTTCTGGAATGTTCAATTCTTTCTTTAACAACATGAATATTTCTTGTCTTGCAATTAAAGAAGGAGCACACACTTTTTTAAATCTTAGAAACAAAATTAAAGAACCACGTGAGAAATAAGAAATAGCTGTGATTTTTTAACAATGGTGATGAAGTAACATCTGGACCCTTAGTAAAACCATCTACAGGGAAATATCAAAGGCCCCAAGCCCAATCCAAAAAGTGTTAGCTCAGGCTTCACTTGGTTTTACCGGGACTCAGACAACTCATTCCTTCTCATTTTACTGTGGTGCAAGTGCTAGGGAAACTCCTCCATGATTTTCCTTCCCCCATTGTCACAACATTATACTTGTTTTCATAAAAACATGACGTGGTGGACAACAGGCTATAGCAGGATTTTATTTTGTTTCGGTTTCGGTTGCAGAAATGGGGTCACTGCTAGATAACTCATGTCCAGACGTCCCGGGGTTCAGCTTCCCCAGCACTTGCGGTCCCTGGCAGCGGGCCGCTTCTCAGGTGTTCAGCCAATATGCTTTAACCCTATTTCTCTGCTGCTTTAGCTTCTGTCATAGCTGAGACGCTCCATCGGCTCCCTCAACTCTCTCTGAGCCAAATGGAAAAAAGCTTTTTCCCTCTTTTGACATGACACCATTCCCAACCTTGTAGTCTACAAATGGGCCACGGATGCCCTGAAATTATAAACCAGATTTTGTTTATGTAGCTGCGTAGGTTCATTTTTCTCAAGAAAAGGTACACAGCTTTCCACAAATTCTCAAAGGGGCCAATCGTTGCCCCAAAATTGAAATGACGATCACATTGTAATTGATTAAAGTGGAAATGCATCCAATACAGATTTAGTATGTGCAAATCCGACTATATGCACGCACTTAGCGGAGAGAGACATTGAGGGAGAGATCACAATTTAAATAATGCAGGCAAACCCATCTGCCTTTGTGCTCAATGAGCATATAACTGAGGTTGAGCTCAAGACGTGGACCTAAATCTGCCAACCTCGATTGGGAATAAATGCTCAAGAAACTGTAATATTTCTTTTAAGAACTACAAGAAGTGCATTAAAGAACATTATTCGAGAAAGATATTCTCTCTGAGACCATGTTCACGACAGTCCTGGAAAGAGAAAAATAATCTACCCTTTCTCCCAGAAGAGTACATATGCTTCCGTCCCCCCATCTCTAGCCTCTTTTATATCCTCCTCCCTTCCCGCTGTCATGCCAACACCCTCCTCTGCTACCACCTCCTTAGAAATATTGCCTTTGGAATTCCATAGAAGACATTGTTCACATCACTCCTGGCTGGAACACACGCAATGGCCTTTTTACTTTCTCTGGACTCGGGATTAATTTACAAACTAGAGCTAACCTGTTGGAAGGGGGACAAGTCAGGATGGAAAGGCAGATAGCCTGAATTTGAATGGCAGCTCAAGCTCCCCATCTAGCTACCTGGTACCCTTACAGAGTCACCAGTGCTTCCGCAGGCAACAGAGATCTCACAGAACCCAGAGAATTCATGTGGGCGAAGCCCAGAGCTCCAGCAGCCTACTCAGAAATAGCACTTGAATAACATTTGGTAGACTAGCAATAGTGAGTCTCCAGAGGGAATAAATACTCTGTCCTTTCTCTTCCCAGAATCATGTCGAGTTTTTAGATTGAAGTCACTGATACTATTTTATTTATAATTTAAAGTAGCCTAAAATCCAAATCCTTCCATCCTCAAAGCTACATCCAATTCTCCTCTCTTCCCTGTAGCCTTTCCTGAAACTTCTAGCCCAAAGTATTTCTCCCCATTCTCTGAACTCTGCCAACAGAGAAAATTGGAAGTGCACAGAGGTATTGTTCTCCAATGAAAGGGAAAATTAAAGGACACCAGTTTAGGACAGGCCAGTGAATTACAAAGGCAAAACAATGTCCTCTAATACCAAATTTCTCTAATCCTCAAGTCTTACCTTCTGACCTGGGGAATAAAGAATTGAATGAAAGAAAGGTCAGTTGGTAAAGAAACAAACAGAGCCCCTGTCAGCTGCTCTGGTGATAAAACACACTAATAGTATTCCAGAGGTTAAAAAAAAAAAAGTACAGACATAAATATTTTATTTCAAAAAATCATATACATAAAATTTAATGAGTGTCTAAGAGTAAAAAGGTAATGAATATGCATGCAGGATCACAGAGGTGGTGAATCAGAGTGGTCTGTGGACTAGGAAGAACTCTCCAACACTAGGAGGAGGAGACACCCTGTTCCCCTAACAGGGCAGGACCCCGCAAGAAGGCAGAGATGCTAGGAGGGTCCAGCTCTACAGCACAAGGCAGCCTCAACCACCCATTCCAGGGATGGAAGACTGAAACAACCAGTAACAGCAATCAGAGTCACTGCAGGGGGCAGTAAGCAGGTCTCTCCAGCATGTCCTCAGCTGTGGAAATGGAAGAAGTAACAGCATGGCCAGACCAAGAACAGAGATGGACCTCGGGGTCTTAGCTATAGGGGCAACATTTGTGAGGCCACAAAGGAGAGAGTGAGTACCCCAACTTCACCCCCAGATGGGACCAGGAAAGCTCCAAGCAGAGTCTTTTACCTCTGAGATCAAACACGGTGGCTGGCTTATAGTAAGTGCTCAATAAATATTTGAGCAAGGGAGCAAAGGAAGAAGAGAGGGAAGTAGGGAGATAGAGAAGGAGAGAGGAGTTTAGCTGATGGGAGCTCAAAATCAAATAATCTGAGTGGTCATGACAGTTACCCATAAGCTCTTATTTGTCCCTCCTAAGCCTGCCTAGAAATGCCTCACATACTGCCATGGAAACATAGCTAACCATAGAATGAAAAGAATTCTATCTGGAGAAATAAATAGCAAAATGATCAATAATACCTTCTTAACATGTGTAGTCATTAAAGACAAATAATTATGTATAACCCAACCTGATGTAGAAAATTCAGGCATAATAATTGAAATTGAAGATCTTGGAATCAGCCCATGATGACTCATTTGGTTTTTAGGGAAAAATCTCTCTCCATCAGGGCGAGAGTCAGCCTGCTTTCAAGCAGTCTCTTCAAGCCTCTTAGACTGGGAAGAGAAGCATGCATTGAATTATGTCGGGAGTCACCTGAGTGGTTTTTTTCCCCTTCCCAGTGGGAGGTTTTCAAAGGCTAAAACCAGTCCCTAAGTGCTTACAAGGTGAAACTCTACTGAAGTTCTACAAAGAGCTAATCACCTCCCCTGCACCACTACAAACACCTCCCTCCATCTCTCCCCCAGTCCCAAAAGGCATGATGTAAGGCTGGTATGCACCTTTTCAGACCTTAATCTTCACTCATCTAAATGCGTTTGCACATATTGATACACTATGAGACCTTAGTCATTTGATATTCCGTAAGTAGGTTCCTACACTTAACATGAAAGCTGCCTTTTTCACCAAACAATAGATCATAAGCGCCCTTACAGTACAAACTATAACCTTTTATCTTTTCTTCTAATTCCTTTATGTACAGGCCACATACAGAGACACCATTTTACATAAATGGTATCATAGTATACACATAGTGGTACACAACCTTGGCTCCCTTTTGCTCTTCCTTTTTCTCTTCTCCCTCACCCCACCACCATTCGTGAAGACACTCCCTGCTCGCCCGTGGCTCAAGGAGAAATACTTAGTGGGTGGAAAGTGGGCTTTTGTCCAGTTTCCCTCTTTGCTCCTAGAAAGGCCTAGTCAAAAGGACATCTGTCAGGTCCAGACAAAGTCACACGAGCTCTCTGATCCTGTGAGTTGTGAAGACCTTGGTCACTGCCCACATCAGTGGGGGACAGACGTGTGCACAAAGGATTCAAGGACCAGGCCAAGTTCAGTGCATCAGTGCAACTTTAGGACACACCCTGGTTCCAAAGGAAGCTGGAAGCCAACTGATGAGATGTGAGCGACAAGGCACCATCAAAAGGAAGGGGTTCCATGGAGAGGGCCTCTACTCTCCAGTAAAAAGGGAGGTGATTAGCCCCAAATAATGGAAAGCCTGTTCAAAAGACATGTCAGTGAGGGTCCCAGACTACAGCTTTCTTTCACCACTTTTGACTGCAAGAATGAGATGAGAAATTATAAAGTAATGCCAGTTGTAGTTCAAACTAAAGCTCCAATTTACTTATTACTTAGCGCAATCTTCTCCTTACCATTAATAAACCTTGAAAAGTAACTTGAATTGCACAGAATACATTTTCCAAGTCTCTGCTGCCACCCACAGTTTGAGGTGGGAATGGAGACACAGACTCAGCACACAGAGAAATGACGCTCTAAGTTGACATCTATATATGTATTGTCATACTGTATTTGTATAGTTTTGAATGTATGATTATTTATCCACACACACACACACAGTCATTCGGTAGGTGATGAATAAACAGCGTAACACTTGGATTCAATTAAACTCACGCCAGGTTTGGCACTTTTCCCACAACAAGTAAATCAGTATCATCGAAATTGGACTTGTCATTTAATTAAGCCTGGGCATTAACAGCCCCGTGGCCTTCAGAGACATCTTTGTGTCTAACTGAACCAGTTTGGATTGTCAGGGTAAAGAGACAGCATTTAGGATGGAGATGGAGCAAATGACACCAAAGTGCAAAGGCTTCTGTCTAGAATGAAGTTGCTGTGATATTCTCCCAATTGTGGACGAAGATTCTTTTCAGCTGAAGATCATGCTGAGATTGAATATTCCCAATCATCTATGAGGGAGATCTTATTTCCATCATTTTATAGGTAAGAACTAGAAACTCCAAGAAATTAATCATTCACTTCTCTAAAGCCCTCCACCAACTAGCAAGTAGAGTTCACTCAGAGCTTTACAACCAGGTTTCCTTTTAAATAAATAAATAATAGTGACAATGTTTTAAATTAGGTCAGAGGGTAAAGGAATACCAAAAAAAGAATTCCTCTTGAAGAATGTACTTTTATTTAGAGAGACTGTTTCTTTTGTGGGAGTCTTAACTCTTCTTAGGCCCTGAACTCTCTGACGCGTGAACTCAGTTCTAGCAATTCCGATAGAGGTCGGTGAATTCCAGCTCAGTGACTGAGCCCGCTAAGCCCCACCATCCCTATCAGTCCACTCCCACCATCCCCAAACCACTCCAGGGAAAGAAAGACCTGTTAGCACTACTTTGGGAAATAAACAGTGCCATCCTTACAGCAGTAGAAAATACTCCATGATGCCCACCCATCTCCAAGTTAATGGGAAGTTCCATCTTCCCCCTGGGCCTTCCACCCTCAATAGGTTCAGGAATCCCTAGAGGTGCCCTGCTAGCATTCTAGACCCATTCCTGATCGTCCTTGTCACTCCAGGTGGAGCAGGAACTCAACAAGAAAAGATTCTCCCGAGACCACGGCCCCTTGAGACGGTAGTCATTCCAGATACCGGCTCCCAGCCATGCCTGCAGGAAGGGGCTGCTTCACGAGGCAAGCAGTTCCCTGCTGGTGGCCACAGCTACTGTCAACACTTTGGCCTCAGGGAAGAATACAGTCATGTTTCCTGTTTCACTCCAAGTGTGGCACAAGTCCTAATCTTAACCAATAGCACAAAGAGAAAGATGCACACAGAGAATATCTCACCATCATTGCAGAGAGGCAGACCTGTCGTGGAATCCCTCACTTGACTTTCCAAAGGGCAGCCTACTTACCCACATCAGAACTGCTCCTTCCTTCTCACCCTTGTCTGGGGGAGCAATGTTAACCCCTCCTTGGGACGCCTAAGAGTGAGAATTTCTGTTCTTTCAGGTCCGCCCTAACTGCACCAAGGGGTAGGAGGAGAAGGGCCATGGAAGCTCATGGCAGTCAGGACCCCTGTGAGACTCATTTAATTCCTCCCCCACAGCCTGGGTTATTTGGTCTTAAATGGTATCCAGTATGGGACATTTGTATCGCAGGCATAGAGGGACTATGCCAACTCGGCCCAGACGCTTTCCAGCCTGTCACCACTAAGATTTCAAAACATTGTGGCATGCAGACCGACCTTGACCTCCGACCTTGGCCCTCGACCACACGTCCTCAGCAGGAGAAATCACCCAGGGACTGTCCCATACCCTGAGAGGCTCAACACGGAGACTCCAAAGCCATTCCCCCAAGATCCATTGCCTGTCTTCCACCTTCCTAGCTCTACATGACTCTAGGAAAATTATTTGACCAATCTGTGGCTATCAGCTAACTCAACTACCGAATGGAGAAAAATCATGCCTGACTCCCAACGTAGTTCTGAAGACTGACATCAGTGAGTACACCTTTCTTTAGAGTCCTGCCCAATGCACAGAAGGCATTCTGTGAATGTTACTTATGACTGTTGTTACCCAAAGGCAGTAAATAAAAATATCAAAAATGATTTTTAAGAAAACAGCTTAGAACTAAGCATGGAAATTTCGGGAGGGGATACCCACAGAATGAAATTGACGGAAATAATTTCCTGCCTTATAGTAACATAAGCCTTTTGCATTAGCCAAGGTCACAAGCAGGTCATGCTGAAGACAGCTCTGCAGGAGGCCAGTGCCCAAAGCAGTTCTAAAAATTGGCCCCAGCCCAGAGGAACTTAGCCTGCCACATTTCAAGCGCTGAGGTTCATCGCCATTTTTTTTTCCTTTAAGTTAAAATTTTAAATTGGTCCATGTCACGTTAACATAAGTCAGAACCTCTACTTTAAAGTTCAGAATTCAATTAGCAGGAAAAAGTAATTACTTTTACCTCACTGACAGGCAATATTCCTTAGAGAGAGGAAGTTCCAACTTCACCCCTGGCACGGGTTCCTGCACCTGTTGCTGCAGACCTTGACGCCTACACAAGGGGCCAGATGGCCACACTGAACCCTGGATGGACCCTAGATGCCGCTACCGGAACACCATCTCGCTGGGAAACAAAAACCTAGATCTATCATCCTAAGCTCTGGGAAGGCCCCTCCCCCCCGCTTAAAATGCTGGCTGTTGAGAAACACACAGAATGGCTTGCTAGCAACTTCATTCAACCCTGATGCTGGTAACTGTGTGTGTGTGTGTGTGTGTGTGCGCGCACGTGCGCGTGTGTGCACATGTGTAGACAGTTGTGTTTGACAGCTGAGCCCTGGGGCTTCACAGTGGGTCACAAGTACATCAGACCCGGAGTCAGGGATCCTGAGTGCGGGTCCTGCCTCTGTTAACTCACTCAGAGTGTAACCTAGAGTGATTCGTGTCATTTATGTGAGCCTTGAGTCCCTGTGTGGGACGCTCCCTCCTGATTGTGCTCAGCATTGAAATGAAATCTGGTGTGTGAGAAGACGTGAAGCAGTATAGAGCTGTATTCTATGATGTCGTAGGGTCAGCCCCAAACAAATACCTAAAAGACTAACTTTTACAGACTCTACCTCCTCCCCAACCGGGACACACACACACCAGGCTGCAGTACTGCACGCTTTTTCAGAGCAAGAAATCCCTTTCATCTCCACGTGCCCGGTGTTTAGCACAGTAACTGAGACATGGTAAGAGTTTAATACAAGTTTGTTGAATGAGTGAAAAGGCCAACAATTGTTCAGAGACGAGTCACTAAGGCAGAGACCAATAATAATGTACTTTTTCCAAAGTCTTGATTTAGCGTCAACAAAGCCCCAGGCCTGAAAGCATGGAAAGGATGGGGCTAAGTGGAGATTCTTTTTTAAAGGGGGGAGGCACAGAAATGTACAATACTGAGCAAAGATTTCATACTTAAATTGTTTTACTAGAACAGAGTACCTCAGAGCAATGGGGACAATAAAAAAGAGGATGTCTTATTTTTATTTAATGGCATTTTTAAATATTATAGGGACTCACTCTTGCCTCACAACCCAAGGCCAACTAACTCCATTGAAAGCATAGAAACTGGAACTCACAGAGGTAAACTGCTATCCAATGTCACCCAACAGGACGTCTACAAAGATACTGGGTCTACCAGCTATCAGGTCTCTGGACTCTGAGTCACTGCTCTGCGTCTTAGGGGTGCACCAAGGGGACGAGGAGAGGACTTTCAAATTGAGGGTGGCACACAGCAGCAGCAATGCGTCCTGACTTTCCCCAGCTCAGACCAGCTGGAGACACTGATTCTCTATAGCAGAAAGGCTCAAATGCCCTCAGTCTTAACCAAGAACCGAGTCAGGCAACAATGGAGGAGCCCCGCCCCCATCAGCAGAGGCAGTGTAGAGTTTATGAACAATCCGAAGCCCCGTGGGTATGTGGCAGCTGCCTGGTCACAGAGTGTATTTCTGCTGACCCCACCCCTGATATTCATTGCCTTGACTTCTGTTCCAGCTCCCGGAGACATGGCCCTGACCAGACCCGCCTCCCCCAGGAGATTAGACCAGCTCTTTTCAGACCACAAACAGCACCAGAGAGGTCATGGTTTTCCATGGCCCCAAACCCAGGCCTCTGGCGGTCGTAGGAGCCCAGATCAGTCTTGGCATGCTACCATGAGGACTGGAATCCAGGCATCTTGCCTCTTCATGGCGACTTTCTTGAAGCTCGGTGCCGGGGTTCCCAAGCATGGCTGCTGGAATGACACAATCACACATCTGATACCTGAGTCCATGGGGCGCCTGGGTGGCTCCGTGGTTTCAGCGTCCCGCTCCTGATTTCCACTCAGGTCACGATCTCAGGGTCATGGGATTAAGCCCCACATCAGGCTCCACACTCAGTGGGGAGTCTGCTTGAGATTTTCTCTCTCCCTCTACCCCTCCCCCCACTTGTGCTCACTCTCTCTCTAAAATAAAATAAATCTTTAAAAAAAAATAAAATAAAATGTAGATTCCTGAGGGGCCAGATAGTACGGTTCTATAGGCTTAGGCTGGGTTGGGGCAGTCTATGTACTTCTGACAAGTACAAGCTCTGAGGCAGCCCTAAAGTACATACAAACTACTTGAAAGGCTCAATTAAGCCAAGGGCCAGAAACTGAATTATTTTTAATACCATCTTTATCAAGAAAAGAAAAATCAAGGGCAGTCCATGGACTAAAAAGCACCTAACCGCCTGCAGAAAATTTCATCTGGGCAAGGCCCCCACAGGATCTCTACCTGCTGCCTCAATTAACTATTTGTTACTTTCGTTTAAAAGCTACATTTTTTTAAGTAGCTCAAAATATGACCATAGCAAGTCCGTTGCTAAAGCTTTAATCCAACCTTCTGCCTAGATCTCCACCTCCTCAGCGTTATGCCTGGACTCCCAAGGAGCAGGGAGCCCCTCTGCTGCACTGACAGTCTCCATTCACTCAGGGCACCTGCTGCAAGAAGCAGATAGGCCTCAGCTCCTCCTTTTGGAAGGCTGAGCTGTAGTTAAGGGGAAAATCTCAATTTCAAAGTAATCGGGGGTGGGGGGTGGAATCCTCTTGGTGCAGAATATGTTCAAGAGAGATCTTTGAACAAAAAAGCTGCTGAACGTCCCCAGCTAATAAGGGGCATCATTTGATGTAAAGCAATTGGCTAAATCTGTCTCTATATTTCCTAGTAATATGATAAATGTAAGGAGAAGCAAATTTGTCTTGGTATTCCACAATGTGATAAATGACAGGAAACGTAATTGTGTAATGCCAATAGCACCAGAAAATTGCAAATCTCCAAATGAAATGTTCCTTTCAATCACATAATCAAGTGACTGGCAGGGCATTTGCGATACTACCTAAATTATAGCTAATTTTCTGTAGCGGCTTTCTGCACCTTGCTCTGCCACACTGGAGAAAAGGTAGGCAGAAACAAAAGTCATTAATTGCATAAAAAGGAGCTGCAATGGCCCGGTTCCTCTCCTGATGCTCCCTGATAGTATTAATTCAGCATACGGCTCACCTCTACTCATGGATGTTGTATGGCCCTCACCAAGCAGAAAGAGGGGGTAGAGGGTGGGGGAGGGCACTTCCTGATCACCATGGAGACTAAGGCTGGGTTTGGGATGTTTGTTACCTTGAGAGAGAAGAAGAGACAGTGGCATAACTAGAAATTCTGGGCATCTGATCAACACTGTCAGAAACAGATCCCCTATTCCTTATTAATTTTAAGATATAGAAATCTCTGATGAGGTTGAGGAGCTCTCAAGCTATACTTAAACCAATGGGTAAAAATTATTATATTAGAAAATACATCACCAAAATAACACATCATATGTTAATTTAAAGAAAGAAAAGAAGAAAATACATCACAAAATCCTTTAGTGCTTTGACTGAAGGAAGCAAAACCCAGCTTGAGTTGGCTGGGGCATAAAATGGGAGTTTATTTTAAGGATGTGGAAATGTGGGGCTCATGGGTGGCTCAGTGGGTTAAGCATCTGCCTTGGGCTCAGGTCATGATCTACAGGACCTGGGATCAAGCCCAGAGTCTGGCTTCCTGCTCAGCAGGGAGTCTGTTTCTCTCTCTCTCTCCCTTTGCCCCACCCCACCACCCCACCACTCATTGTCTCTCCCTCACATGCTGGGTTTTGAAGTTTCTTTCTCAGATGACAGAGACTGACTCCCACAGGCCCCTCTCCAAATTCCCAGGGCAGAGATTCAGAGCGGCCCAAGTTGGGTCAAGTGCTCAGTGCTGATCCGGTTCCTTATTTTCAAGATTTTGCATCACATTCTACTACATGACTGTCAGGGACCCGTTCCTGGGGATGGAGAGCTGGGGCTAGCAGCAAAGGGGGTCATTTTAAGCTGGGAAAATATCCTCATGAGGCAACTACTACATAATTATCATGTCATCTGCATCTCACAACCACCGTCTGAGGTAGGAAACTCAATTGTTACTACACTCATTTGATAGATAAGGACACTGAGGGCACACAGCTGGTAAATATTAGAGCCATAGCTTGAATCTAGGTCCTCTGCCTCCAAATGTTGTGTGGAGAGAAAATAAAGTCAATTTCCTCTCTTCTTTTGCTCTTATATTTTATTTTGTGTGTTGTATTTTTCCTGCCCATAGCGTATCCAAATTCATTCTTTCAACCAATTGTTATTAATTATGTGCTTTGTGCAAAGCATTTTGCTAGACTTTATGGGGAATATGGAGCCTGTCATCAAGATACTTGGAATCTATTACATAAGACATTTAACAAATGTACCTGCCAGGACTCTAGGCACCAGGGCCACCACGTAACACAACCCTAGGGAGCACCATTCATATTTGAATCTTGAGAATGGCACCCCCCAGAGGTGCGCAGTGCTAGATACAAAGTCCACCAATTGCCACAGCTAGACATATTTGTTCTTTCCAAATGCCTCTGAGGAGCTGGTTAATGTCTATAATCCAGAGTCCAGCTGAAACGGGAATTGTACCTTGAGCATTTTCCAGACCCTAGCGGGTCTCTAACATTAAGAAACCCCATGTTAACTTGTCCAGGCTGTTATAACAAACACCACTGACCGGTGGCTTATCAACAACAGAAATTTATTTCTCACAGTTCTGGAAACTGGAAAGTCGGAGATCGAGACACCAGCTCCATCGCCTTTCTGGTGAGAGCCCTCCTCCTGGTTTACAGCCAGAATCTTCTTGCTGTGTCCTTACATGATGGAAGAGTTAGGGGTCTGGATCGGGAGCCTCTTTATAAGCCAGTAATCCCATCCATGAGGGTGCCACCCTCGTGACCCAATCCCCTCCCAAAGGCCTCACTTCCTCACTTCCTAATACCATTGCTTTGGGGGTTAGGATTTTAACCATAAGCATAAACAATATGACCATAGCAATCCCTTACTGAAGTAGCTAGACTTCTGGCACAGGGCAGGGCAGGTCGGGGATGGGAGGAGTGACCTGCACTACATGGGTGCAAGTCTCAGCTGTGATGTCTGTATTGAGTTCTGGGACATTCAGAGCCTTGGGGACAGTCTTCCAGAGAGTGTCTGGACAGTAACTACTCCTATGGGGAGAAAATGGCCAGGGTTGATTGAAAGAGGTACGTAGGGTGGTGAAAAGAGTGAAAAATCTCAATTGTCAGAGGATTATGTACAAATCTAGGGACCAGAGAAACCAGATGCAGAGCCAGAGGGAGAGCAACTGAGCAACGAAAGATAAGACACTAGGGGAGGGCTGCTCCACAGGGCTGACCTGGCTAGAAGGTGGAACCTGCCCTGGGGGCTGGTAGGGAAGAGGACAAAGAGGCTTGAACTTCTCCTTCTTCTCCTGGTGACTCGTGGTCTAACCACTGACGTTTCAGTCTAGCATAAGCAGACAGATCCTTGACATTGCTCTCTCCAATGCTTTTTTTCATTTGCTTAATAACCATCATATCAATAAGTTATCTTAGTTAAAACTGTGCAAAAAAAAAAAAAAAAAAAAAGCACTGCTTTGGGGTAAGAGGCTCTGGAGAGCATTTGTCCCAGAACTTCCCTCACTGTGTGATTATCCAAAGAAACACTAATCACATATAATCCAATTATTTCCAAGGTCACAAGCGATTAACTGGTTTTTTCCTACTACATGTTGAAAATCAGACTGCCATATGTACCTATTCCATGTACCACCCATTCTACTAAGACCCACGCTGATGAATCAAATGACGTTGCATTTGAATTTAAAATCAAACATGCCTGCAGACACTCAAAGAGGAACTGTCTTCATTAAGCAGGGCACAACAGCAAAACTCTCATTTTATAGTTTTCCCATGAAAAAGGAAAACTGCAGGCACTTAACTCGGGCCCCAAAGTGCACAGCTAAGGAACACCTGGCAACATGAATAAATTGCAAAATGTATCTGTTTTCCTAAAAGAATTTTTTTTTTTTTTGCATTAGATGGTACACTTCCAAATGTGCTGCTGATAGCGACTGCCTTGCTAAAGACCAACAGAGCTCATTACGAGGCAATGCAAGAGCCCAAGGGAAGAGAATGAATTGGTTTTTCAAACCATTGACAGTCTCTAGAAAGTCTGCAATGTTTGCTATTTTAAAATTAAACATCTGGTTGAAAGATCTGTTATTTTATGATTTTTTTATAACAATTCGAAAGTCACGTTTCATTTTGTTCTTTCTCCATCAGAGATTCAAGTAACTTACTTTTGATCAGAATAGTTCCATAAGCCTTGGGCTCAGAAAAAAAAAAGAAAGAAAAAAAAGAAAAAGTTCCCCTTAGAATATTCTTGGTCAGTTCAGCCCTTACCTTATAAAACTCCTCCTAGGAAGCAAAACAAACTAGCTATATGGTTTTCCTTCCAACAGTCTGTGGCAGTTGAGCGTGACTGTGGGTTTATAGTGCCTCCAAAGATTAAAAACAATCCCACTTAAAATGTTCAAATCAAATTCACAAGCAACCTAATGAGCTGTGAATGTAAATGTAAATGCTTTACTAAGTGAGCACCCATAAAAGAATGATGTGCCCCAAGTAATTACGTGCAGATGCCGACTCTCAGGAGTTCAGTTTGGGACGTTCCTCAGCAATGGGGTGTCTTATGTTTATCCCTTAGTGTTAGCTCCAGTATTGAGAAAAGCCACATATTTTCCAGAGTAGAACATGAGCTGCAACCTGTTCTGTGTATGAACCTCTTCACATTCCTGGTTCCCAGCAGAGCCCCTGCCTTTACCAACCCACCTCAGACTATTCCCCAGGGAAAGTAGGTCATCTGGACATGCAAAGTTTAACAGCGGAGCACAGTTCCCACAGAGTGAGATGGAATTGGAAATGGAGAACACCTAGATTTCGGTGTCACGTGAGGATGATGGGAAATGGTGTCCACGCAAGGAAAATGGTGACGTCATCGCAGTTGGCAGCTCCAGACTTCACACTCAACTCCCATGGATTCCCATCAGGATCCCCTCTGCTCAACTACCAGATAGCAAGCCCTCTGCTCTCTTTACCAAGCAAGCAAGTATCTTCGATCTCTGTTAAAAGTTCTATGAAAACTCATCCTCCTTAGCCGTGTCTCCTGGACATATCAGCCATTCTCAAATCTTTTAATTTTGATTAAAAAAATTTAATGTTTATTTCACTCAAAATAATTTCATCCTTTCAGCTAGTTTATAGGAAGAATTAGAGGTTGGGTAAAAGCGGGACTTAATTGTTCCTTAGGTCAGTCTACTCCTCAACTGGTCCTAAAGATTGACAAGACTTGGACCCTTTAGGACTAGGTGAAAATGATGCTGGTCTGCCTCTTTACTGGAGATCCTTCTACTCATTCAAGTTTAATGAACTTCCACCTATAATTGTAGAAGATTTACTTCCTGGCTACTAAATCAATCAGACTGACTTACCCAAGGGTCACTGGCTTTCTTTGTATGTTTACTGCCAATGGACCTCCCTGTCCATTAATTTCTCACCACCAATCTCCTTACTCCAAGAATTTCAAATAGAATCCCACTTGTTCATCAGACCAGTCATCAAGATATTCGTTTGGCGTTGAACTCAATTCCTTTGTGACAAGGGTTTTTATCTACCTATTGGATCATGCTGCTCTAGAAGCTTTAAGCGGTTGTTTCACTTGGAACACATGCACACCACAGACAGAGTCCCCAATTTCAGCCTCCCCCACCAGAATTGTGATTATAATCATAGTGGGGAATTCCTATCATGTCCTACCATTAGCTCATTTTCTACAGAGCACTAGGATATTGCTATTCTTCCTCCCCAGGAGAAGTATAAAGTATACGAGTGATCATCCCTAGGGACTTTCAAAAATTGCTTTTCAAATTCTTAAAACAGCTCCCTTTCTTTCAAAATTGTTTTGGAAATTGGCATAGAACTTACTTACCCACTCAAAAACCTTTAGGATCTCCTTTCTTTGGCATTCCAAATAAAGTCCAAATCCTTATACTGGCAGCCTAGGGGCTATAAAATCTAACTCCTATCTAATCTACCTTTCCAATATTCACTGTTTTCATTCCTCCCCCACATGAATCCTTTGGTCCAATGACTGATCTATGTCCCACAGAGACATATTTCCATTCCTTCCTTTGTTGAACAACAATTTATTTCTGTCTCTGCACCTTTACTTATATTCGCCCTTACACCAGAATGCCTTCCACAAACCATTTTACCTACGTTTAAAACTCAGCTCAAGTCTCACTTCTCCCGGAGCTTTCTTGAACACATCAGTCCACGGTGCTCATTCTACTAATTAAATCAGTGTGCTACATCATACCGAAAGCTAGAAAACAAAGGACCAAGCTCTGCCACTTGTCAGGTGTGTGAACCAAAGCAATTCAGTTACCTTCTCTAAGCCTAAATTCTCTTCATCCGAAGCAAAGTGTTTAGAATGATCTCAAAGAGCTATTCCAGTTCTAATCTCAATAAAGACTTTGCACCTTATAATAAACTTCCAGTTACCCATCCACAAGTAAAAGTGCCACATTTGGTAAATTAAAATACAAGACATCCCCACACACCCCGCCAGGGTGCCTGGGTGGCTCAGTTGGTTAAGCGGTCAACTCTTGGTTTTGGCTTAGGTCAAGGTCCTGGGATTGAGCCCAGCGTTGGGGTCCATGCTCAGCACAGAGTCTACTGAAGTTTCTCTCTCCCTCTCTCCCTGCCCTTCCCCTCACTCCTCTCTCTCTCTAAGCAAATAAATAAATCTTTAAAAAAAAAAAAAAAAAGGCAAGACCTCCCAGCACGTCCCATGGAACATTTGGGGCATGGTTATACTAAAAAATTATTCATTGTTTATCTAAAATTCAAATTTACCCAGGTATCTTGTATTTTATCTGGCAATCTTATGGATAAGTCCATGTTTTATAATCACCAATTCCTTTCATCTATCTGGAGACAGGGTGTTTGATCTACCTATCCTCTAAAGTTATTGACACAGCGCCAGGTACAGAGTATGCTCACAAGTGCTTTGTGAAAAAGGGACACCAGCTCCCTCAGACTAAAGCTGAGGGAGCATAAGCTCATACAAAGGGCTTTACCCTCTTCTCAGATTAATTTAAAAGGAAAAAAAGAAGCGCCTAAGCTCAACTGTTCCTTTCCACCTGCCTTAGTCCCACCTGTTGCTGCCTTACCTTACTTAGACACCCAATGATCAAGCCTATAAAGAAGCCCAGCAACCAGTCCACATAAATCCTTTACTGGTTACCCTTCCCTCCAGCCATATATACACAGGGAGCAAAAACAGTTTCTTTATTACTTGTGCTCAGTTTGTTTATGACACTCTATATATCTGGCTAGCATCCTCACTCCCAAATGGCATTTAGTCAAATGGCATGTCCTATTTAGTCAAATGGCATGTCCTGTGTCTCTTCCTCATAAAAATTAGCACCCCTCTCCTTCTCTATGGAAGGAAGGTTATCATTGCTTTATTCTGTTGAGAGAGAAACCCTCTTATGTCTTGAAATTGGTGTAGTGGGGCCACTGTCTCTGTTAAATAGAAAGAAAACATCAACAACATGTCAGAAGACTTGCAGGTGCTGGGTGGCAAATGGAAGCTGCACTTGAAAGAGCCCCAGAGGAATCGGGAGACAGGAGTTAACTTTGGCTCTGCCACAACCCCAGTACCTCAGTTTCCTTTTCTAAGAACAGGAAAGCCCAGCCTGAGACTTTGCAAGGCCCCATCAGCTTTCATGTTCTATGGCTTTAAGCAAGATTTACATGGAGGCCAACTGAGGACTTAAAACTCAACTAGAGGAAATGAGATAAATACACCATTTATAGCAAATTGCTCTGATGTATAATGAACACTGCTTCCTCTACAAATGTAATAGGAAAGTGCCACAGAATCACCCAAATCATTTATTTACCTCAGCAACAGCACTGCACAAAGGAGCAGAGACTCTAATTGTATTTTATGTCCCTCTTGTTTTGATCCAAGGCTGTGGTGTGGCAATTAAAAAGACACAGAAATCAGAGAAAGAGACTGAGGCAGAAAAAAAGTAAACTCAGTCACTTGGTGGCAGTCAACAATGAGTTCCTCCAACTTCCCATTTCCTGGCTTCAACCAGCTTCCCAGACAAGCCGACTCCCAAGACTCAGACCAGCGTGCCTGGCATCCTGACACGTGCCTGTCACGGGACAGCAATCCCAGACCAGGAGGTGAACAAACCTGGAAAAGTGCTCATCAAAAAGAACTTATCAAAATGTTCTCTGGATTTACCAAAGGAGAGAATTTTAAAAGAATTAGATGGAGGACGCTGCCCTGTATCCAACAAAACAAAACAAAAGTCAAGAAATAATTCCTATGCACATTTAAGGTGAGGACATAGACAGTCAAAATAATTGCATGAATGATAGAAAATTCAACCTACCACCCAAATAGCTGATGTAATAAACTCAAAACTTCTCAAAACATAGAGATATAGGACAGAATTTTTCCCCTTTTTACTCGGCTGCTCTGGAAACACCCACATAATGAAACAGCACTTGGCAAACTCTCACAGATATTAGGGTTTCCAAATAAGCATTTTATGAAGTGAGAATCAACAGGATCTCACAGCTCTCCAGAGAAGCTCTAGGTCATCATCAGCTAAATATGTACAATTATTGTTTTCCCCACTGAGCATTTGGTAAATACATTCAATTCTCTTGCAGCTACAATGCCATCATTAAATGCCACACAGGGACCTCTGGGAGTCATATTGTCCACCCCCTTGTCCCCAGGAAAGTTCACACTTAGCTGTTTACAAAAACAGTCATGTCAAACCCTAGCCTAAATGATCCCCCAGTACAGAAACACAAATTTGTGGAAATAATGACATCAAAGTACTACAGGGACTTTAGGGTCAGTTGCATGGATACATTTCTTAGTGTAGAAGTACTCACTATATTCTGGAGTTCCCTTATAGCCAAGGACTCTCTTCCCCTGGAGAACACAGTCCCCACCTTACCAGTCATCCTACTCAGATTTCAGATCTCAGATCAAACATCCCTCCTTTAGGAAAGTCTTCCCTAACTCCTTGAGCAAGGGCTGGCAAACTACAGCCCATGGGCCAAATGTAGCCCACTACCTATTTTGTACAGACCACAAACTAAGAATTTTTGCGTTAAGTGTTTGAAAAGAAAATTCAAACAAAGAATACTATTTTGTGACATATAATAATTACACAAGATTCAAATTTCATTGTCCATAATAAAGTTTTATTGGAACATAGTCATGCTCATGTGTGTGCATGTTGCCTTAAGACCTCTTTCATACGGCAGCAGCAGAATTGCAGTTAGACCAAAGACCACTGGCCCTCAAAACTAAAAAAATTTACTTTCTTGTCCATTACAGAAAAAAGTTGCCAACCCCTACCTTGGCCCATACGCTCTCACAGCACCACACACTTTTTGTGTATGAAACTTACCTCACGTGAAAATTTCACACATAATGATTACTTCATTAATAGCTGTCTCCTCACTAAATGGTGAACTCCATGAAAGGAAGGTCTATGGCTCTTTCCTTTCATCTTTTACCACAGAACCCAATACACAGTAGTAGATGTCAACTAAGTATGTATGATTGAGTGATATAAGTAAATAATGCCTAAAACTGGTAACCCACAAAGCACAACCCAGGAAATGTTACTCTGTATCCTCCAACTGGAAGGCAGAGTAAAGAAACAAAGACTCTGGCTTATAGAATATTCAGCAAAATTATGAAAGGGGACAAAATTAGCAAAAGAAAGGCTTTTTTGCCTTGAGGCTTCTCCACCCTGGAGAATCTGAGGAAACTATAGCAGTGCTCATTCGAGACCCATAGGAATCCTCCAGAGAATTTCAAAGGGTTTGGAGCTATCCAGGAGAAAGCTGACTCCCTCGGGACAATGGAGGGGAAAGAATGTGTATATAGGAGGATGAGTGAAATCAGACCCCAAGACACCCTTCTGAGGTACAATTTATTAGGACCAAAAGGGACTCAATGAGGAAAAAAAGAGGTATGTTTCCTCTGGACACTGCAGTTATTTGTCCAAGAGTGAGATTGTTTCATGCGGTAACAGTCTGCAATCGGTCTGTCAGACATAGCAGTTCTGGAAGAAAGAGCTACATGATTTCCTTCACGTTCTGGAAACTGACCGCTGACCCCTTTCCTGTTTTGATCCAAAATCATCACTTTTCTCATCAGACACTATTTATGAAATTTAACGGACTTCAACATTACCGAAAGCTTAGAGACTTGTGTCAGCAAGACGTTGTTTCCCTGAGTTGCAGACCAGCTGTGTTGGCTGGTTATCTGCTGGCCTGTCTTCATGATTATAAATGAGAAGACAGTCCTTCCAAGGCAGCATGGAGTAGAGCCACCAGGCCTTTCCTGGTTCCAAAAGAATCAGCTCCTTTATTTCTTTACCAACAAAGAACGTCTGTCTTCACTCTTGAACCAAACTTTAGTGAGAACTACAACTTACCAGACACTACTGGGCAAAACCATCCCCAACATGGAAGGGCTCACAGTGTAGTGTAGAAAGCACACCTTAACCAGACAACCGCACAAATCAATAACGAGGAAGGAAAACCACAAGGCACTATGACTGTGTGTAATAGGGGACATAACTTAATTGGAAGGTCAGGGAGAGCTTCTGAAAGATGGGACATTAGAGCTAAGGTCTGAAATCATTTTCTCAAGCACCCACTACCCAAAAGTGATCTTGAGTCGGCAATCTTGTGGGATTTTCACCTAGACGTCTTCCACTGTGGATGTATTCCAACCCAACGAATCAAGACACAAAAATAACCACTAAAACAGACCGACAACAACACTCCAGGTTACTAGTGTCAAGAACTGGGCTCTCTGTCAGAGGTGGCCATGGCCAGAGTCATTGGTAGAAATGTTTCCAGGCTTCTTTCAAACTTACTAGGATCTTTATGATCTCAATTTTATAGATGGAAAAATCACAGAAGGAAGAAAGAGGTCAAGTTTCAGTAAAGGTTGCAGAGAAATTCCTCCTTCTGAAAAGATCACAGAGATGAGCTATTTGCTCAAGAGCCATTTTAGCTGTGCCCCGAATCAAAAGGAAATCAATTGGTGGATTAGGTACCTCCTCTTGTGAGGTATTAGCAAACAAAGAGGTATTCATTTTGGCTTATCAGGAGCTCCCTGTGTGCATAGAGCCCTTCTCTGAGCATTAGGGGAGGAACAAGTGTGCATTTTAAGAAAGACCCCTTTTTTTAAGTCAACAGAATAGAACAGAGAGAAAATTATAAGGGATCAGGGAGAATAGGACTCTCCATTCCAATAAGTCACCAAGAATTAAGAGAACTAGGTGCTTGGTGCCAGACTATACCATCTGGAAGGCCAAAAGTAAGTCTGAGCAGTCAGGGAATGTCATCTATTTGAAAGAATGTAACACACACACACACACACACACACACACACACACGCATACTGGTCACTACAGCTAAGTGGATGAGACAAATATAAAAACCACTGGAGAGCACAGAAGGGTACAAAAGGGTTCAGAAAAGCCTTCGTGACAGCAATCACTTTTACTGAGCATCCGCTATGCATGTACCAGTAACTGTAAACACGTACAAAGCACTGAACTTCTGCTTAAGATACTGGGCTGAGTGCTTTAACACAGTATCTCACAGATAGTGAGGAGGGTGCTATTTAAATGAAGGAATCAGGCTTGAGAAGTAAAGCAATTCGGCCAAGGCTTCTTAGCGAGCTTGTGGCAGATCTGAAAGCAGAACCTGAGATCATTTCTTAACCTATCAGAGACCCTTCATGTCTGTAGAACTGAGTCAAAGAGACTAGGATGTGCATGGTTTTCATGCCTTTCTCAAGACACCAAGCCTTCTTCATCTCATTTATCATGGTAAATCTGTTATCAACAAAGGTGTTTTCAGAGCAAAGCTTGGATATGGTTTGAGCTATCTGGCCTGTACCATGTTATTTATGACATTCTGTCTTTTTTTTAAGATTTTTATTTATTTATTTATTTGACACAGAGAGAGAGAGAGATCACAAGTAGGCAGAGAGGCAGGCAGAGAGAGAGGAAGGGAAGCAGGCTCCCTGCTGAGCAGAGAGCAAGATTCGGGGCTTGATCCCAAGACCCTGAGATCATGACCTGAGTCAAAGGCAGGGGCTTAACCCACTGAGCCACCTTGGCAGCCCTGATATTCTGTCTTTACAGGAAGGGGAGAGAATAATTAATACTTAGGTAGAAGGACAGAGAGAAGACTTTTTTTACTTATTCATTTAACAGGTACTCTGTGACTAGAACTGTTTTCAGTGCTGGAGATATGACATATAAATAAGTCTGTCATAGCTCCTTTTCCCACAGAGCTTACATTCTGCTGAGGGAGATGGAAAATAAATACAAATAAATATGTTTTTAAATTACATAAATAAATAAAGGACATCTCAGTGCATGACACGTGGTAGCTGAAAAAAAGCTAGATAAGGGAATAATGAGTATCAGGGGTGGGGCATTTAAATAGTGTAGAAATACAAGCAGAATATATATGCAGAAACCCTTGCTTATAAGAGAGGACAGCTGCATACTGTATTAAAGAAAGTGAGGAAGTCATGTAGAGAAAGGTCATTCCAGACAGAAGGGCTGTCAACTATAAGTATTTTAACCCCATTATTCACCTTCCTGGAAATCTAAGTATGATCTCCCTCCATTTTGAAACTGGGAGAGGACCCTGGCTAACGGCCCTTGAAAGTTCCTTTTTAAGAGAGGCTCTGTCTTTATGACTGTAGGCCAGTTGGGTTGTCGCTACCCTGAAGACTTGTCCGGAGGAATTCCCTATATGCTCCAGATAGCCAAGGCAGCCTTGAAGGTTCTTTTTGCATTCCTCCCCTGTCACTTTGCATTCGTGAAAATCTTGTACATGACCTCCCTGAGAGTGTTTTTTGACTCAGGTACCTCTCTGAGAATCTTATAAACTCTATAGACATTCTCTCCTCACACCTCCAAAAAACAAAACAAAACAAAACAAAAAACACCATATGCCCTAAAAATTATGCAACACATTACAGAAGGTAATTCCCTTAAACTTATCTGTGAATGCCTCCCACGTCTCTAAACCTTCAGTTAAGAACCCCTATTATAAAGCTTCTTTGGAGGGCCACTGGGCTATTTTCACTCCCAGCAAGAAAGCCCTGCGTTCTCCACAAAGTCATCATCATTCACTAAATGGGATTCCTTGAGGACAGGGGCTGTGCTTCATTTATCCTTATATTCAAAGAGGCCAGCAGGAGCTTAAAAGCCACCTTGAATTAGTGAAACACAGAAGGGAACGGTTATAGGTTCACAGAGCCAGGTCAAGAAAATGTACAGGTAGGGCTAGAATCAGTAACTACCAGAATCACGGACTTAAATGTTTTCTTGTTTCTTCACCTCTGTCTGTCTTTCTGCTTCTCTCTGTTTCTCTGTCTCTCTCTCTCTCTCTCTACACACACACACACACACACACACACACACACACATCTTCGGAGTGTTTTTTTTCCATGTTTCAGCTTTTTTTCTTTAGGTCACCTGTCCCCATGGGATAAAAATATGGCCACAGATAACTCTGGGCTTATATCTTAACAACTTCATATCCAGAAGAAAAAAAGGAAGCCCTGCTTACAGATTCTGTTTGAAAAATGCCCATAAAGGAGTTCACTACCTGGTTTGAGTCCTGCATCTATCCGCAGACCAAGGTCTGTGGTGAGGCACTATGACTGACTGGTCACCAGTAACCGTGTGACTGGTCACGTAACATGTGACTGGAAAAGGGAAGAGACTTGTTTCCCTTCAAGGTAGGAATACTGTCCCTGGAAGAAGGAGGACAGTGGATTGAGGTTTAGCAGACAAAAGCACAGCTTTTGCCAATAAAAATAATGTTAATAAAACCCAACTATCTTCCACCATACGCTAGACACTGTGCTTGTGTGTTTCATGGATTAGCTCATTCCTCACTCTGTAAGTAGTCGTTGATCAGGTAGCATGAGGCCAGATTATGAACAATCTTGAAATCCAGGGTAAGGAATTTAATAACAGAGGGTAAAAAGTGGAGAGCCAGTAAGGATTTTGAGGGAGAAAGTGACGTAACAGAAGTAGCATTTAAGGGGTTTAATGGAGTGGTTTTCCATTTCTGTCACCAGTTCCCGGTGATCTGAATGGTGGTTAGAGAGGCAGAGCGTGATGCCCGGAGTCTTTAAACTCTGGATGAGACCAGGGAATTTTCTTACCAAACACTTCTCTATGTCTTTATGCCTAGGTTCCCTATGAAGAGTCTTATTTTCCTGGCCATTAATCCCTAGCAATGAAAAGAAATAATGCTCCTGTTAGACAAAGCAGTATTTGCAGAAACATCACCTGTTCATTCCAGGCCTCACCTACCAGCTCAGGGGAAAGACTAACATTTCCTTCCGGCAGATAAATGCAAGCTTCAAAGTAAATTTGAAAGCAGCGAGAACATTCTGTTATTTTCCCTCTTAACAAGGCTTGATGAAAGCAATCTCCTCAGAGGCTGCCTAATTGGGCAGGGAGCTCATCTCTGAGCAGGGCTGGCAGAAGGAACCGAGGGCTGGTTAGTACATTTCGTCTGAAGATGACCGTTTTTCCAAAGGAGATAGGGGCAGTTTCACCTGTGGTACCCAAGTTCCACACACCCCCAGGGCACTCCAAGAGACCCCAGTCTAGTAGCCGTTCTGAGTGTTTTCTGAACAACTAGCTCCCTACTTTTTCCACGGCACAGACTCTTTAGTTTTCTAATTATCCTGGGGGGGAATATATGCTGCTTATTTACTGCTCTGAAAATATGCAGAGTTTGCTTCCTGCTGCTAAGATGCCCTGAGAATCCAGGATCAGTCGTGGCAGCCCCCTCAGGGCCATGTGAGGGGAACTTGGAAGCCAGCGGCATCCCCCCACCCCTGCAGGAGCACATCTGTGGACAGGGGGTTTGAGGACTGTGGAGCCAAGTGAACCATCCTCAGCTCTGGATTCAACCTCAGCTCGCCAACTTACCCCACCCCCACCTCCTCTACTGCCCTCCTCACTGCCTTGAGATGTCCCAGGTTCCTCCAAACCTGACTAACCACCACATCAACCAGGGACTACACTAGAGGAACAGAAGGAATAATAACAATAATAATAAGGGCTAATATACAGGGGACATTTTTGTGTCAGATGCTTTACAGAGCTATCTAAGTTTATGCCCCCGACAACGTTATGATTCTCCACGTTTGAGAGATGAAGACCAGAGGCTTGGAGCATTTATGTAAATTCACCCAAAGTTAACCTGACGTGGAGCAAAGCTACAGTCTCTCCGATGGGAGGAAGGAGGAGAACATGGTCTGAACGCTTCCGCTTAGCCACTGCCCCGGTAGGGAAGTCTGTCCTCAAGGAGCCTCCACTGTTCTGTCAATCCATTGATCAATGTTTACTGAGAGCTCTCATGATGCTCAAACATTTGTCATGCTCCCTCCTGTTCAAAATTTCCAATCCAGCTAGGAGACAAGATGTACACATTTGACAACTTAATAAAAATAGACTAAATAGTCATACAGAAAAGATCACCAAACACTAGATAGACTAAGCTTGGGTTCTTTTCCTCGGAGTCATGTGGACACAAGGACAGACTTCTCCCCGACCCTGAGAACAAACTTCCCTATCTGGGTAGCAGTTTAGTGGACAGATTCAGAGACCCTCGAGCTGCTCCTAATTATCAGCTATGTTAACTGTGGGTAAACTACATTGCAGGGAAATCTACCGATGCCTCTAAATTGTTTGCAAATTTTTCTTCATATGTGCATTTTCCTGGCTTCCCTTGGATCGGTGTTTCTTAACCAAGAGGGAGTTTACCCACCACAGGCATTTGACAATGTCTGAATACAATTTTGGTTGTCCCAACAGAGAGCATACCGCTGGGTTCTAGTGGGGAAAAGGCCAAGGATGCTGCTGAGCCTCCCACAACGCCCAAGACAGCCCCTGCAACCAAGTGTCATCAGGCTTAAAATGTCAATAGTGCCGAGGATGAGAAAATCGACATTAGATTCCCCAAGGCATCTCAGTTAGTTCCCAAACAATTAAAAACTGCAACTGCAGAGCTTTATCTGCCCCCATGAAGGGCATGAACAAGGAATGCTCTACAGCCCGACACTTTTTGGTGTCTCATAGCCCATGCCTGCTGCTGGGACTGTCCTCCTAAGACTCCAGTATCCCTCAAGACCTTGTTAGGTAACTTTGTGCATTTGATCCCATTGTTAAGGCTAAATGGATTGGAACACTCCTCTGTGCCATGCTTACACGTCCACCAGGTCATTCAACACTTGGCACAAAAGTCACCTAAAATGATGAGATTGTCAACCCAACCATTCTTGGTTGGACATACTTGGAGGCATGGACTGAGGAGGTGGGAGTCTTTTGTGCATTATGCCTGAGCCCTGGTGTCCCCATTTTCAACTGGATTCCAAACAATGGAAATGTGGGGTTGAAGGAAGTTCATAAGCCTGCAAGCCAGGGCTGTCAGCTCTCCTGTTACTGAACTCTGGGGGCTGAACTTGGGTTTTCAATAAAATGCAGGACTTGGGGTCTTTAACAGAGAAACAGAACCAGCAGGAGATATCTATTAAAAGATCCACTGTAAGGAACTGGATTACAAGATTATGGGGCCTGGCTGAGCCAGTCTGAAATCTATAGGGCAGGCCGTCAGGAAGGGCAGGCTGGAACTCTCAGGCACAGACCAAAGCAGTAGCCTATAGATGGAATTTCTTCTCCATCTAGGAAATCTGTTTTGCCCTTATGGACTTCCAGCCGTTTGAATCAGGTCTACCCAGATTATCCAGAATCACGGCCTTTGCTTCAAGTAGACTAATTGTGAACATTGATCACGTCTTCAAAACACCTTCACAGCAACCCCTAGGTTGGTGTTTGAGGGCGTAACTGGGTATGATAGGCTCACCAAGCCAAGCTGACATAGAAAACTGACCATCAAAGACTCCAGGGTATCTCAGTTTCTTTGCAGCTTTTAGAACCTATGATTCTGCTCTGAATCACCCTGAGAAACATGTCATGTTCAGGCTCTCCGGGCAAAGATGTACCAAAAGGAGCACTGGGCTCAGAGGTTACCAGGTTATGTGGCCTCTGGCCTCAGAGACAAGGTGCGGAGATGTGGGTCTGGCTGGAGCCCTGACCTCCCTCGCTGCCGACTGAAGGAGATGGAGAGAAGATGCTGCTGAGCAGGAGCTTTTCTTCTACAACGACACTGGCAGACTGCCTCTTCACCATGATTAAACGCTAGGCAAGGACTCTGAAGGAGCCAATTATTTGCTTGAGAAAAAGTGGGGGCAAAACACAGTATTAATACAGAGACCATTGTGATTCATGGCATTTATCCAGAACTTGGAATTACAGAAATGTCAAGTCAGAAAGGATCTTTGAGTTAACCTTGTCCGACTCACTCATGTTACGGAAGATGGGACTGAGAAGCAGAGATTCAGAAGCTACTCAGTGTCACAGCTAAGACAGACGAGCGTCCTGATTCCCAGGCCAAAGCTGTTTCCCCCACATCACCCTCCAGCACGCCGGGAAAATGTGCACAAACCTCCTACCTCCTCAGCAAAGCCTGCAGCTGAGCTCTTTACCACTGGCATTTACGCTGACAGATATCAGTAACTACAAAAGGGTACACTGTTAACGCAAGATGACAAATTCTAAAATTGGCTTGTTTTCACAACCGTCTCTTTTTAAGGGGTGAAGGACCTTTCTCTGGTTCTTTAAAAACCTCTGGATTCTAGCCAGCTCAACATCCCCACACTGCCTCCCACAATCACTTGCTAAGAAAATGTCAGTATTCTATTTTGAAGAGGCTACAGCAGTTGTGCTTCTTTTGTAATAACTATGTCTTCCAAAAGAGGGGAGAAAAGTCATGGAAGCCAGGGCTGGCTTTCACGGATCAGTCACACTCCCATCATGCACCAGGGGGAAACAAAGCAGATACCACAATGTCAGACCCCAGGTCAGAGATGGAATCCCCCCACCTCTGTGACTTTATTTTGACCTAGTCCAAGAGAAAGGTCTTGCTGCCCATTTTCAAAGACTGCATCTAACATCCCTTCACCTGAAGAACCACCCTGCCTGAGGGACAGAAACACCCAGCTCCAAATCCTCTTTCCTGAGTGCTCTTAGATAGGAATCTTTGGTAACAAGAAACAGAACTCTGGGATTAGATTAAGCAAACAAGGAGGTACATGTCAGACTTAAATTTCAAAAATCCTAAATAAGGTGACCATATAGTGTCTTTGTGACAGTTTGGTCCTGAGGACCAAGAACCAATAATAAAATATATTTTCTTTTTCCCTAGGAAATGACTCACAGAGAGACAGAGACGGGGAGAAAGAGAGAGAGGGAAAAGGGTTTTTCCGTGGTGGTGGTGGTGGTGGTTGCTGTTGTTTGGTTTTTTGTTCTTGTTCCTGTTCTTGGCTCATGTAAGGTAGAGGACCCTACAGGAGATGTGGCCAGTCCAAGTAGTTTCAAAGTAATAAAAGGCCTCTTTGGCCAGTCATGTTTTGTTTACAGGGAGTATTGCTAGTTTACTAGTGAGGCTCACTGAGGACAAAGAATCACCAATTGCTGACAACTGTCATCAGCTAATAGTATCAAGAATATGTAAAGCTCAAGGGCACCTGGGGGTCTCAGGTCCTGAACTCAGGGTCTGGAGATTGAGCCCCACAGTCAAGTTCTACACACAATAGGGAGTCTGCTTGAGATTCTCTCTCTCTCTCCCTCCCCCCCGCCCCCACTCACGGGCACCACACCCTCTGTCTCAAAAAAATAAAAAATAAAAAAATAAGAATTGCTCAAGTTGCACCTCCTGACACCAAGTCGCCAATTTTGACCATCAGTGGCGTATTTAACAAGGGAAGAAGCAAGATAATCACTTTTCCAAGGATTAGGAACGATCAGTGATCATTACTTAATCATCATTACTTAATGTCTGTACAGTGTCTTTCATTTCAGTGTTGGCATAGCCATCCTCTAGGTAGCAAGCCAATTGCCTCAAGAAGGACGCATTATGTGAGTGGAGCAACTGAGGCAAAAACTAGTAATATCCCTGTGTGAGGGCTTTTTTCTCTTCAGAGGACGTGGTGCCTGCCAGCAGATCTTCTCGGTAAGGTTGGCATACAGAGTTGTAGCTCAAAGCATGCATCTGGCGTCTACACTCATATAACCTGAGTTTGTGTCTCAACTCCGTAACCCTCTCTGATGTGTGGCTTATGCAAATTCCTTAACATATGGACTTTCATTCTTCTTACCTGTGAAAAAGAAATAGTAAGGCAAGCCATCTCATGGGGCTCTTATGAAATTTAAATAACATAAAAAATGCAAAGCCCAGAACACTCAATAAATACTAACAATACTCTGGGTCAGAGCTTCCTAACCTTCTTCGTAATAGACAGTTTGAAACAAAAGTTAGTGTATGCATGGTGAACCAGGAAAGACTAGGTTGCTCATAACCAAAAAGGGAGCCCCCCTGCCAAGAGCAAAGGGCTCTATTTCTTAGCACACCTACAACTCACTCACTACTGTCTGGCTGAGAAACTCTTCTCTCCACACTGGATGTTGCCTCCATTTTATAGACAACACATCTCTTAGGACACCATCTCAGCCCCCAAAGTACACACTCTTTCAGCCAACACTGTTCTGTCTCTTCCTCATAGGCAGTTACAAGCCATTATATTTCTGACTAGTATAAATAGATTTCTTCTTTAAATTATTTACTCCACATAATATTTCCAGACACAGAGTCATCACCAAGTCTTATGGTTAGAAATAGTAAGATGAAGGACAATTCTGAAGCTGAAGACTCAGACACCTAAACCCCTCTTTACCATTTCTAAGTTTATCACACTGGCCACGACAGAACTCAGGAAGGTTTAGGGACCAGGTAAACCCATCAACCTCCATGCTGTCTTCATTGTGCTCCCTCTCTGCCCTGGCATTATATCATCTTTCTTCAGATGGGCTTTCCCATCTCATCAGTCATTTGGCAAACATGGCTACCCCTCTGCCTTCAGGTTCACATAATAAGTTGCAACCCTCTCTTGATTCTAGTTCTAGATTTCTGGAGACAGATTCTGACTGAACGAGCTGAACTCAGTTGCCCACCTTGTATAATCAGCAAAACCAAGACAGCAGGCAAGCCAGTTTATCCCAGCAGCCAGAAGCCATTCTCAGGATACAGCACAGACATTTAGGAGAAAAGTCAGTTCACAAAGAAAGAGAAGGTCATAGACCCAGGGGCTGAGTCCATTACCTCATCCGCTATATTGACTATCTTCTCTTCGGACCTGAAATCTCCACCACAAGTCACTTCTTTGACACTCTAAAGATCCAAAACCAAAAGCATATTGGTTTTCTAGCAACATAATATTCTAAGAAATTTTCGGTCATTAACATCTAGAAATGAATGCATATTTGAAACGGAACAGAAATGTTTTGACAGAGGTAGGGGTTTGGATGTTTGTGGGGTGAAGGGCAGTGTATAGCAAGCAGTTTGCCAGTGAAGAGCATCCTGGGAAAATGAAAAACTCTCTGGACACATGGAGGAAGCTGGAAGGTAGAACATAAAAAAAAGAGAGAGAAAGATGGTTATGGGAGAGATGACAATGAAAATGAACACATAAACCTCCCTAATAATTTCACCCATAGGCAAGCCTCTTAAGGGGCCATGGCACTAAAAACTGTGTTTTTCGTTTGTTTTTTGTTTTTGTTTTGTTTTTTTAAGATTTTATTTATTTGACAGACAGAAATCACAAGTAGGCAGAGAGGCAGGCAGAGAGAGAGGAGGAAGCAGGCTCCTCGCTGAGCAGAGAGCCCGATGCGGGGCTCGATCCCAGGATCCCGGGATCATGACCTGAGCCGAAGGCAGAGGCTTTAACCCACTGAGCCACCCAGGCACCCCTAAAAACTGTTTTAAAACTAGCATTAACCCAGTTCTCTCCAAAAACCAGTCAGAGTGAAAAATCAGAGTTTGGTAGAGGGCAAAATTGTTCTGCCCTGCACAAAGGGGAATTTAGCTACAGGATAATAATTTCCAAATGAAAAACCAGAACACAAAGTCTGACAAAGAATTTGTGTGCTATTTCAGAGTGAATGAGGCACTCTGAAGAATGTTCTTTGGATACTTAAATATTGGATGCTACTAGATATTTCAATGGCATGTGGGAAAAGGAATAAATTATGCAGAAGAGAGCATCAATTTGGGAGCTGGAAAGGTAATACTTAACCCATTTTCAGGTTTAAGGAGTGATATAACAAACAGCAACACATTAAGCCAGAGAAATCTTTTAGGGGACTGATTGAGGTTATGGTCTATGGAATTGGAATTCACCTCAGATGATTAGTCAATGAGCCAATATTAATTAAGGGGGTCACAGAGTGCTTTCCAGGGTTTTTTTTTTTTTTCTTTTCACTGCAATCAAATAACATGAGTTTGACTTATGAGGAGTTAAATGAGTTATTTTCAAGGTCACCTTTGTTTCTCACATCTTCCAACACAATTGCAAACAGGGGATCTTGCCCTAAATCTCCCAACAACTCCCTTCAAAAATAAAAATTAAAGAAAACACACAAGAACTGTCATTTCCCATCCACCCTCTTGAAAAACACTCACTTAACCTTTGCATAAGATTCATGGCACTCATTTTCTCAGTTAAGATTTGAATGCATGTAACAGAAACCTTCCACTTTTTTAAGGTGGAGACAGGAAGGTACTAAGGGGCTCTGGGACTATCTCAAGGAAGCCAGTGACAGGTGCTTCAGTCCATGCCAAAGGCAGTCCTTTCTCTCACCATGTGCTGTGTTGTTCTCTTTCTGCAAATAGGGTTCCCCTACAAGTGTTGGAAGATGGCCATTCCATAGTTCTTAGGCTTCCATTCAAAAGATCTGGTCATATTGAACTAAAATGCCTTAGGCTGACTTCTAGATTTCTAGGAGAGGGAACCTGATTAACTTATTTTGGTCCAACTCTGGTTTAGTCGCCTGTGCCAACTCCCAGTTTTGCCTGCCTCCATAGCAATCTGGTCTCCCGTTCATTTTTGGGTTATAGGTTCCTCTGGTCTCCTCTTCCCATCTAGCTGACCACTCCACATTCTGTCTTTCCAAAATATCTCAGAAGTTTCTGTTCCACCCATGGCACTCTTCCTTGTGTTTCAATTCTCTTATGGAAGCATTCCCTTTATATCATATCAAAGGAATTCTGTTAGGAGGAAGGGGATTTGGATGATCTCCCTGCTGTCTTAACACAATCACCCTATTTTTTTCTAGCTATTTCTTCTTCCTCTTCTTTGTAACCCTTCCTTTAATCTCATGCTATATCAAAGCATAACTAAAATTATGTCGCTCCCCAGATCAAAAGTCTCCAAAGACTTCCAGTGGCTGAGAGCACAAATTCCTTATCCGAATATTTAAGACCATTAGCATCTGGCCCAAAAGACTCTTTCTAGAAAGCTCTGATCATTTGCCTCTTGAATCTAATTCCATCATCCAGATAAAGTCCCTATCTGTTTTTCTTCCTCAGTCACCCCATCAAGCTTTTCTGTTTCTATACATTTGCTTATCTCTTCCCTCTGCCTTATTGCCTATGCCAATTCCAAGCCAACAGTCATAATCCTCCTGACTCAGCCCTTGTCTCCCCTCACACTAGTGACATCTCCAACTCATTTGGTTGTCTAATCTCATGCCCTCATGCCCTTGGTTTTCATTTTCTTTCAAATTCTTCCTCCCAAAGCTTTTTCATTTTTACTTTTTTCATTTTCATTTTTACTTTTAAGCATGTTAGTTATTTCTTGTGCTTCATTTTTAATCTCATCTACTTTTATGATTTTAGCTTTTCATCCTATCCCCTATACTGTCATCTTTTACCTTTCGTACTTTCCTGGTTTTTTGTTTTTTGTTTTTTAAATTTATTTTTCAGAGAGAGAGGGAGAGAGAGAGTAAGCAAGCACAGGCAGACAGAGTGGCAGGCAGAGGCAGAGGGAGAAGCAGGCTCTCTGCCGAGCAAGGAGCCCAATGTGGGACTCGATCCCAGGACGCTGGGATCACGACCTGAGCCGAAGGCAGCCACTTAACCAACTGAGCCACGCAGGCGTCCCCGTACTTTCCTGGTTTTAACCTTTGATCTCACTGGCATCTAGCCTTTCTTCATTTATTTTAAATCTCATCCACTTTACCTTTTTATTGTGTTTTTAATGTTTAACCTTACTCTTTATTTGGAGTTTCATTCTTTTACATTCTTAACTTCAGTTTCCACTATAGTCATTTTTTTCCTCTGATCTTACTCTCATTTTTTAATTATGTCTTCTAAATATCTTCTCTTCTTCATAAAATAAGAAAAGTTCTCTCTTCTTCCCCTTCCCTTATAATTTTCTATATTTTTATTTTTCATTTTTACAATGACTGGTAAGAGGTAAGGCCAGAGTGGTGTTGAGACCACGCACAGAGGAGGTTAGAGACTTTCTATTTACTCTTCAACTCCAAATCCTCCTGTTAACCTGCTCCCCACCTCCACCATCACCCCATATGGACCTCCTAGTCCTATTTACAATGAGTCTCAGAGATAGAAAAACCTACGAAGTAACCCTTCCTAGGCTCTAATTTTTCATGCAGTGGGTTCATTTAACTTCCCAAAACTGTGGAGATTCTTGGCACCCTACTTCATCCAGGTTACATGAGGCTCTGTATTTACTGCTACTGTTTGGTGGGGGAGGGGAATTTTGTTGTTTTTAAATTTATAGAAATGTTTGGAGTGCTAAAACAGAAATATGCAGTGAAAATGATGGACAAGAAAGGTGGATGGGGCAAGTAAAGGAAAAATATCTTTATTAGATTTAGGACAAAGCATGTCAACAGTAGCCCATGCATGAGTAGATAATGGCAGGCAATAACCTCCCTAAGGAAGAACTCACCAGGCAATTGCTCTAAACTGCTTCGGTAAGGCCAGGGTCCTCCAAACCGTGGAGCTTCCTAACCAACTGATGTGTTCAAGAGGACTTGAACAGAGAGGACCATCGGGGGGCTAGCCTCAAATGAGTTATCTCCATGTTGGTCCACCTCTTATCTTAGCAGAGTTATCAGATGACCCTCTTAATGGGCACCTCATAGGACTCCACTTCCTTACTCTGTTTATTAGGGAAAAGCTGATCTTAGTTGTTATTTTCACAAACAGGGATATTTTGTAGAAAAGGACTATTAATTTTCTAGGACCCATATGAGGAAAACAGGTCTCCCAGAATATCAAAATCTATGAGAAAAGTGAAGCCAAATTCTTCCCAGATCATGGCCCTTGTGTCTTCCTCTAGGGCAATTTTTGGAACATAAGGATATGTCTGCTATTGGTCTTCAGGGATCTTTCCTCTGGCTCCTTAAGGAAAAACAGGATGCAATTCTGAAAATTATTTAACTCAATGTTTAAGTCCCAATAAAAATGGCAATATCCTTAGGGCAACTGGGTGGCTCAGTCAGTTAGGTGTCCAACTCTTGCTTTCAGTTCCAGTCATGATCCCAGGTTCATGAGAGCAAGCCCTGCATTATGCTCCATGCCTGGTGCATGGAACCTGTTTAAGATTCTCTCTCTCCCTTTGCCTCTCCCCACTCCATGTGCACTCATGTTCTCTCTCTCTTAAAAAAAAAAAAAAGAAAGAAAGAAAGAAAGAAAAGAAAAAAACGGCAATGTTGTTGATTTCATGTACTTCTTTTCTATTAGAATTCTTGCTTGGTACATGCCACTGAAGGGGAGTATGCCCATTATTGGGCCCTACCTCACTGCTGCATATTGATTGATTATAATTTTTAAGCCAGCCTTATTAAGTCACATTCCCAGCTCTTTCCTGGGAATCTGGACCCCCTAGCTATACCACCAGTTGCTTAACACCATTCTCTACAGTCCCTGAAAATGCTTGATTGGCCATCTCCCTCACAGAAAGCCTCAACTCAGAAAACGAAGAGACCACCTTATTTCCAGAACCTGGTTAGCCATATTCTGCCTTGGCCAAAATGATATTAGCTTGTGAGAGAAGCAGTTTTCAACAGTAACATTCATCACATGCCAAAATATATTTCCTTACATCTAGAGTGTGCACTACAATACTAAAATTCGTCTCCTGAAATAATCTCCTGAAAGAATAGGAACACCGATATGTTGATATTTAAGACATTTTAATATTATTTGCCTATAAAATATCTGGATTTCAAAACATTTATCTCCCTACATTTATTGCTTTGTGAGTTTTATCTTTACAACCGTAGAGACAAATATTTGACAAAGTAAAATTTCAGGTGACTTGTTGAGTCCAATAATTCAAAGGATCACAAATTCTTCCTTTCAACCTGAATTTGCTTCCCTATCTTGAGGTTCACCATGTGGTATTTCTTTGATTAACTCTGTAATATTTACTTTTCCTGCCCTATTTGGGGAGGTAAGGAATACCAATACTTGCAGGAAATCCAGTGCAAGCCCATAAGAAGCACTGCAAAATAAATACATTGGTTTGCTTTGGACTTTATTTTGAAGTTATAGATATTGATCTAAATGGAAAATTTCCCACAGATTTAGTTATGAACAGAAGCCAACTTACCCATCTCTACCTTAGAAGTAAGCATTAAAGACTGTATCAGAATCAGTCCTCCCTTTTTATTCACCTCTTTGACAGGGTTGCTACAACCTGAGTGTCGATTCTGAATGTAAATATTTGGAAGCCAATATGCATTTTGGTAGCAAATGTACAGGAATCTGTCCACTCCTACCTTCATGTAATTCTTCAATATAACCATTTTCCGTTGTGTTTGTTTTTCAGTCTATGTATTTAGTACTTCATTTCATCTGGTATTATTTATGAAAAAAAATCTTATCTAGAACAAGTTAGATAATAAATAAATAGGAAGGAAACATTCTTTAAAAGTTATGGTAATGTAATTAGTTGTGGTGTGTAAACACCAGGGAGTCAGTAAATATTTTGATTTACGGGAGTTATAGGAGTTATGTCATTGAAATAGACCTTGCTATAGGATCAGTGCAGTGGCTGAGATAGACTGATTATAGATATACCAGTTATGAAAGGATTGCAGTCCCATAAACAGTGATCAATGGGAAATAAGAAAGGACGAAAGAGACCACACCAAGGAATAATCCACCATGTTTGATGACAGAACATTAGGTACATGCAGAACTGGCTTAAGTTCTATATCAGAACGTGGCCACGTTATTAATTCCTCAAAACCTCTCATTTCCTCCTCTACAAAATAGAGCAACCACAGTTACTTCATAGGGTTTTTCTGAGAATTTAAATGAGATACTACATATAAGCTGTTTGACATATTTCTTAAAATAAATGCTAGTTATTATTAGAATATAAATGAAGGAAACCAATGAGTTAAAAATGCCTTCCAGAATTTGACTCCAGGTGACTGAGGAAATGTAATGTCACAGGAAAAAATTGGATAATTATGGGAAAGGGAAAATCAGTATCAAATTGGGATTGGTTATACTCTCAGATAGTATGGGCATAAATTTTAAGATAAAATAAGAGGGAAACATTTCATATTACCTCCTATGCTGTAATTGTTTCCAACCATTTCCCCCAGCATCTCCACCCATTTCTCTGACCATCACTCTTAGAAGTGCATCACATTTGCCTTGAATTAAAGCTAAATAAGGTCCATTTTCATGGCTCCTTTCTTAATGGGTATCAGCCCACTTAGGCACATGTGCCTGCTTTATTCACATGCTGTTTATTTCCTTTCCCATATTATTAAAGAAAATGTTAACTAAACCCATCCCCTGTGGCTTACCACCAGACAACTTTTCCCAAAAGGGAGGATGCCATAATTTATCATCAACCTCTTATTTTTCCCTGATCGTCTTTTTCCTGAATCACAATTAGCTTTTTTTATTGTTATTTATATTATATTATATATACATTATATACATTACATATATATACATATATACATTACAATATAATGTATATTATATATACATATATACATTATAAATATACTATTTATAATGTACTGTGTGAATTATCACACAGTACATTATAATCACATCTGCCACATCTATAAATGGTAATTGATATGCAGTACCTGTAAACCCCCAAATCCAAAAGACCAAGAAGGAATAAGATGGGCAAAAAAGGAATCCATAGGGAAAGGTCTGGAATATTCTGTATCTCTCGAGGGGCAGAAATTTGTCTGACTCAGACTCCTAACCCCCAAACCAAGACAGTTATCATTTTCACCTCATGATATAACTGTAGATCTTTATTTGAACATATTGAATACCTTATTTCCTTTATTTTTAGTTTTGTAACATTTTCTTAAAAGGTTTTTATTTTTTTTCTTACTCCCAAGGGTTTAGGCTAGTAAAAGATATTGCCTACACCAGAAATCATCGAGTAACATCTGTTTGTGGATCATGATTTGTGGATCAAGGTATGCCTTCCTCTAAAGAGAGTATGTGCAACAGCAGAGGTCTTTTCCAGTTTGGCGAGAGTGATGGAGAACTTATAAAATAGTATAAGAGGAAAGAGATCTTTAGGAAGAAAATGCATTGGGTCCAATTATAAAACTCACATTTTATTAGCTCTCACCAACTCCTGAGGACAACCGTGGCCCCACAGTGGTGGAGTAAGTTGAATAATCAAAAGGTGGGAATAAATGACCATTTGATTCCTCCTTTAGGCATGAGTATCCTCCAACAGGTGCCTATTGTGAGCACACAGGCCCACCATCCTGCCCCTTCTCACATTCACAGGGTCACAGCATAAACTCAGTCATCACTTGAAGGTAACCAAGTGTCAAGAAGGGGCTTCCAGATCTGGGGCCCATGGCTTCCTTGCTCTCTGAACCTCAACTTCCTCCTCCCTAAGATGGAAGCAAAGGTCCACCTGGCAATACCGTTTGAAGGATTCAGGAGGACAACTGGCCTAAAGTGCATCCCAACGCAGTCGATAGGAAATGCCAAAGACAAAAGGTTGGCTCTCTGCTCACACCAGGAAACATCTGGTGAAAGAAAAGAGCCCTCACTTTTTTAAGTCATAAATTTGGGTGTCTGATACTCCCACATTTCATGCTACCTGTTACAAGAAAGACTTCAAGTCAGGCAGCCAACTAACGAGAACTGATGGAATTTCCAGTGAATCGTGGGATCTGTAGCGCGTGCTATTCTCCCTTCTCATTAGTGTAATGAACACCGAAAGCCTCCCTGTAACTCAGCCAGGAAGAAAGAGAGGAGGACATACTCCTCCTCACACCATCAAACCTAGGCTGGCAAGGTAAAATGGAAACTTGAAACAAATATTTCTTCCCAGGACCATCGAACAATCACTTGGTTCAGTGTCTTTTTCAGAGGAAGGCAATTGACTTGAACTTCCTTTAGAATATTCTGCAGCAGAAAGAAAGACATCTTGGAAGCGTTTTGCAATGATCTCTATCAGTCAACTCGAGGAGGCCCAGAATTACCAAAAGGAGCTGCGAGAAACTTCACACATGCAGAAATAGGCTCCACTTCTGCATATATTGCCCTAAATCTTGGTCCCTCTCTCCTTATAGCCCCCCTCTCTGTTCCTGTACAGCGTCATCTGGAAAAGGCAGAAAATGAAACAGAGTTTATAAATCTTTGCACTTCAGATGAAGCTCACTTAAGTTCCCCAGTCCCATCTGTTCCATATTCAACATTTCCCTTCACTTCCTTTCAAGCAATTTTGATGCTATTGTATTGCAAAAGTGACCTTCCAGGAACAGGAAAATAGTACCTCTGCGTTAGTAATCACCTGTTACCTCGCCTTTAAAATGGTCATGCAGGTTCTATAGATTAAGAAAAAATAGGCTCCCTCCCCCATTAAAATTGCCAACAATACCCTGAAAGTGATTATGTTCAGAGGGAAAGAGGTATTACAAAGACTTGACCCCTTCCTGCCCAACCCAGGGTGAGAAATTAAACTATTCAACAGGGGAGGTTTAAGGGGAATGAAAAGAGGGCCTTTTTCCGCTCCTCATAGAATACGCCAAAGCAAAAGTAAATCTGGGGAGAGGCAGATCCTGCTGGCAGTAAAGATTTCTGACATACAAAGAACGAATTCTCTTCACAGGATAGAGCTACAAAGCGGATGAAAAGCATAGTCTCAGTTCTAGCTCTAAAAACATAAAAAACCATCACAATAAATCATTACTCCATGGAAGAATCTCGTATATATGAAGCTGTCAGAAGCCTCCCTTGTACACAGAAAAGGGTACTACATTATACACCAAAAAAGAGTACTATAAAACTAACTCACGAACAGGAAAGATAAATGAACACCTACCCCAGAGGTTGGGCATTTCCTAAATAGCAAAGGTCAGGAAATATTCCTAGAGTAGGACTTTGACTCATTTCCACTCTCTTCATGACTGAGTGTGTCCCAGTAACAGCCATCAATAAATGTCCATCAGTGTTTTATGACCAGCTCACGTTTACTGATTTCAGTTTCCATCAGTTTTTCAGCTAGAATACCGACCTGTCACAGTTCCATGTGATGGAACCACGAAGCCCTCTTTGTTTTAGCGCCAGTAGCTTTTTATCTATTTATTTATTTGCAGTGTTCCACAGTTGATACAAGCATCCCCTCCCTGATTGGTATATTCAATTTTCGTTCTGCCTGGGATGTCTCACTTCATAAATCTGTAATTAAGGAAACCAGTGGTGAATGTGGTAACCCCAAGGTTGAGATGTTTTTTGACATGGGTCATATCTCTGCTCCTTCTGCCAAATGATTATGAAATATTCATGTCAAATTAGCATAAAGCACATCCTGTTTTATGAGGAAATATTGAAGAACAATATCTATAACTGATGCATAAAATATAAGTTTTCTATTTTCACACACAAGAACAGACTCATATATATCAACCATTTATTACTGGATGTTCTTCCTCCAGTCACTGAAATTTTCCCTGTAGTGTCTAGAACAAAACAAATGTAATTAACTGTTCTGTGGTTTAAATACTTCAGGTCTTAAAATTTGTATAGAATATTCCTGAAAAAATCATTTTGTCCTCATGCAATTTGGGGAGAAAAGACATTAAAAAGGAGATCTTCATCCGCAGTGGTTTTTCTTGTGTTTTTTTTTTCTCCATGTTGAGCAGGGTAGAGGGTGAGGTCCGGGTGATGTAGGCAGGCTGGTTCCAATGAACCCAGAGGGGTTCCCACGGGACCAGCCAAGAGGGTCCTTGGCTTTGCACAGGATAGAATCCATACTGGAGCCCATAGGAAGTGAGAACAGAGCTTACTGCAGACATACAGCTGATAAAGACAGAAAATCTGAAAGACTCTGTCCTTCCTTAGAGTTCTCTACTGTGCTGGAAAACTCCAAAGAAATCATGAAGTCTTTGATCCTTACAAGGAGGACAAACATTAAGGCACAGGTAAGGTGGGGGTGCATGTCCTAGCAAGAATAGTAGCAGAATGGCTCAGTCACTTAAGTGTCTGCCTTCGGCTCAAGTCAAGATCTGAGTCCTGGGACTGAGCCCCACTTGGCCTCTCTGCTCAGCAGGGAATCTGAGTCTCCCTCTCCCTCTGCCCCTCTAGCCGCTCATTTTCCCTCTCTCTCTCAGATAAATAAATAAAATCTTTGTTTAAAAAAAAAAAAAGGAGAGTAGCTGAGTAGCTGGTAGCTGAAAAAGAAGCAAACAAACAAACAAAAAGAAACAGACTCCTTCATGGGGTCCCTTCAGTTTCCCTATCTCAGGAGGCAGCAAATTTATGTAAATGCTCAAGGTTTAGATAGTACATTTCGGTTCTGTATATAACATGAATACGAATGGTATGTGTGATATTGTGACTTAGAAGAAACATGTATTTGGTCTTTGTCCCAGTTCCTGGCACAGAGTTCCTAAAACCCTTTGAATTTCCTAAGTGGTAACAGCAGTTAAGGTGTCTTGTTATGTTAATGAGGTGACTTGGGAAACAACTAGAAATGAGGAGGGTTGGGGGACCTGGGTGGCTCAGTCCCTGAAC